>PVIU01015825.1:0-47003 GCA_004026605.1 Ondatra zibethicus
GGCCGAGTCATAACCCTGGGTCTGGGCCTGGGCAGCTGTAGGGTAGGCCTGCCAGATGGGAAACGGGAACAGCTGTCCCATGCGCATGACTTCAGGTTTGGCTCACCCACACCTCTGATAATGGGGTTGGATCTGCTGTGCTGCCCTGGCGGGGTGCAGGGCCTGCTCTCTTGAGTTTTGCAGCCGGTGGTGATTGGGGATAGCTTTCCCACTCTTATGACCACAGGGCCATCTCTCCCACCTGCCCCAGGCATTGGTGGAAATGGGAGAGAGCGTCTTTCCCCTGCCCACGCTGCTACAAGACAGATGAGCAATGGGGCAGATCTCCCATGCTCACGTCTTCGGGCCACGTCTTCACCCACACCTGCACTAAGGTGCTCTGTTGAGGTGCAAGGCCTGCTCTCCTGACGGTTGCAGCTGGTGGGAGTCAGCTCTTATGACCCCAAGGTCAGCTCTTCCACTGCCCCACGTGTTGGTGGTAGGGGGAGGGCTTCTTTCCCTTGCCCTTGCCGCCACAGGACAGATGAAAAATAGGGGCAACTTTCCCATGTTCATGACTTTGGGGCTGGCTCAGCCACCCTGCACTAACTGGGTTGGCTCTGTTGCGCTGCCCTGGAGAGGTGTGGGGCCTGCTTTTCCAGGTGTTGCAGTTGGTGGGGGCAGGGATGGCTCTCCCTCTCTTATGACCACAGGGCCAGCTCTCCCATCTGCTTTGGGCATTGATGGGCAGGGGCAACTCTCCTTTGCTCAGGCCACCTTAAGGCAGATGGGCAATGGGGGCAGCTGTGCCATGCTCATGATTTCGAAGCTGTCTCACCCACACCTCCCCTAACAGGGTGGGCTCTGTTGTGCCGGCCTGGTGGGGTCCAGCGCCTGCTCTCCCAAGTGTTGCAGCTGGTGGAGGTCAGGGGCCGCTCTCCTGCTCTTAAGACTGTAGGAGCAGTTCTCCCGCCTCTCCCAGGTGTTGATTGGTGGGGGGGGGGAGAGGGAAGGGCATCTCTCCCCAGACCGTGTGGCAGAAGAGAGGTGGAGCTTATAGAAAGCCAACTAGAACATTTCCCATTAGCTATTTGGTTATTAGATGAGTTGTTTCTGTTTCTCTGTAGAAGAGTGCAATAGTTTTCACCTTAATAAATGTCAGCCACTAAGCTGTGCACACTCTAGGCTTTGAGTTTTGTTGGCTGCCTAATGATAAACATGGAATATCAGGTTTCAAAGAAAGGATTAATAATGCATTCAATTATGATCAGTGTAGTCAAGTGTTTCTAGGGTGATTCAGAAAGCACTTAAGCATATTTTACAGGAACCAAGCATCATGCCCCTGAGAGGAAGAGGTGAGGGAGCTGGATGGAGTCCAATCTAGCCCAATGACATCCCCCGGAACTTAATTTTGTAATGAACCTTTAAAATCCGTTCAGCTTGCTCACCCATTTTCTCTTCTTAAAAACAAGAATGCCAAACATGGGAAGGAAACAAAGAAAATCACCTCTATTGTTCACATTGTTTAGATGTGCTGCCTACGGAGTGTTATTGTGCTACAAATGCAACAGGTGCCCCGGGACTTCCGGAAGGCTTGGGTCAGAGGAGCCGGAGGTCTCTTCAGGTCTTCAGAGTGTTGATGACTTTCCATCAGCAAGACCGCTTTCTCCAAAGCCGTACCACTAGGCTGCCAAGAAGCAGCCCTACTGAGTCTCTTTAGTAAAGAAAGCAAAGCTTGCTCTTCCCTATTCTGAGGTCATTATAAATTCATCATTCCCAGATGCTGTCAAACACACTCTTCTACCTCTCCGGTTTGTGCTTTGAAAACTGTGTAGCCTGGGGCTTGGATGAAGGTAGCGCAGGTTGGGAAGCTATTGCCAAAATCAAAAAATGGAAGAACCACTTTTCTTTGTTTCAAACCTGCCGTCCCAAAGGATTTCTTTTATTATTTTCTCCCGTTAAATTACATCTCCTAATTAGGTCATGCCACTGGAGGTGACCTACATTTCAGAAGCCAACAACACCAGAGAGGCAGGGAAGAAGGTAGGAGGGGAAGAGGGGCTTCAAAATAGTTTCAAATTCAGCCTTCCTCGGGTGTTTCACTGTGAAAGAAGAGTTCATGAATGATCCTTAAATAAGAGGTGGGCTTATCAGTTCACCACAGTATTCTGCAGGCTGTCTAACCAGGCACATTGTTCACCCCCATTCATTCACCTGTATTCAGAAGGCATGGTGCATAAGAATGTAGACACAAATGATCCTTGGCTTTAAATTTAAATGATACAGTTTTCAATCTAGTTGAGTCGTTAAGCACATATAAAGAAAAGTTAAGAAAGATGAGATGTTGTGATAGGGTTTTATCCTTTATATATTGCTGTTAAAAAACCACCACAATAACCCATAATGTAGTATTTTAAAGCAAATCTTCATTATCTCATATAATTTTTTGTTCATTGAAGTTCAAGAGTAGTTTAAGACCTTACAAGGCTGAAGTAGCAAGATCTTAGCTAGGGTATCAGAGTTATCAACAGACTTGCCTGGACTGAATTTGGCCCACTCACATAAATGATTTATATTAATTAATTAGTTAATTTTTTCATTTTCTCAAGACAGGGTCTCACTCTGTAGCCTAGGTTGGCCTTTGAACTTATGATCTTCCTATCTCAGATTATCAAGTGCTGATTACAGGTGTGTGATAGCAGATAAGACAAGTTTATGATGATTGTTGAACAGCACAGGACTACCTGAAGGTGCTAGGGATGTAACACTGCTTTCCATGAGGCAGCAAGACAAAATCTGAAATGTTCCTTAAACACTTATAACTAATTTAATAACACCCATTAGGTATGAACTAACCTTAACGCCTTAGAAATAACACATCATTTCCATAGTATACTATTTGTGATATAGGCCCGTCCTGCAAATGTAGAAAGAGACTTATACAAGGACATCCCATCTATGTGGTCAGGATTAGGGTGGACAATGTAGGTTGGCTACCCTAAGCAGCAAGAGCTCAGTTTAGAATTTATGAACTAGAAGCCAAGAATTATGAGGTGACTATGGGTAAGATTAGCATATTATTTTCCCATGGCTATTGTAAGAAATTATTATAAACCAGACAGTTCAAAACAAATAAATGTATTTTTCAGAGTTTTAGAGCCTAGAAATCTTATGAAATCAAGGCCTTTCCACTTTTATCAGAAGGCCCTAAGGGGATCATTGCTTGTCCCTCTCCTGGATTCTAGTTGTTTGCTGGTTTGCCTTACTTGACTTATAAACATTGGTCTAATCTCTGCATTCATCTTTACATGAAATTTTTCAGTCTGTGTGCTTCTTTTTAAGATACCAGTCATTAAGTTTAGGCCTCACCCAATCTGGATTCAATAGCACCCCAATTAACCAATGACATTTTCAAAAACCTCCTTCCAGATGACATGCCAGGAGTGAGGACTTCAACATCTCTTATCAACTCACAATGGTCCAGAAAAGAGCTCTCTAGGAACAAGGTTGGACATTGAAGTATGGCTAAAGTTTGGGTGCAGAGAGAACTGTATTCTGGCTGCCTGAGGTACGACTATAGGGGAAGAAAAAAATAAGAAATCATGAATTCTGTTCAGTGAATCACACACTAGTGAGTGGGCACTTCTGGTTGGAGAAATGTTTGGGCTTTAGTTTATAAAAGATTAAGTTACTGTTAGACAGTGGAAAAGCATGCCAAGAAGCTTGGATCCATAAGGTATGATGCTGTGAATCACTCAACATCCCTTTTTCCTCCCTCCTTCCTCCTCCCCTTCCCACTTCTTCCCCATCCTCCTTTTTCTGTCCTTGTGGAAGCCTAGATCATAACTTATATGCAGTTGTATATACTGTAAAGTATGCAAGCATTAGCACACATTTAAACATGTCTAGATGAAACTATAGAACAATTCCAGTAACCCCAAACACCCAGCCATTATTATACCCTATAAATTACTGCAGTTCTCATATCTATGACCACACTGTTCTTAAATTTCATGTAAACAAAAACCACACAGCATATACTCTTATGTCTAGTTCCTATCCCTCATCTTTATCTGTTATCTGGGCAAATATGTATACAGTCGCTGGTTCTTTTCATTGCTGTACAGTAGCCCATGACTTATAAAAGCACATCATATTTTATTTCTCCCCTCTATACGGATAAACCCACGTAAGAATTTGGTAAACAGATAAGTGAAAAGGGGGACTGTTCCTGACATGTGTTGTTGGATAAGTAAATAGATAACCTGAACTAGGGGACTCAACTGGTATAAAAAGTTTTCTTTTGGGGAATACAAGCCTCACCAAGGGAGAGTTGGTTGAAAACTCGGACAGATTACTAAATGCCAACCATGAACATTTTGAGTCAGGAGTTTGGGCCTTAGAAATTGTTTGCTTCCAAAACAAGCCCCTCTCATGGTTTCTGTGGAGCTGGAAAGCACTGAGATGAACTTGAACCTAGAAGGTGAGAGTTTGAAAGTCTTATTAGTTTCTTTTACATTGATATTTGTTAATGATGGCATGAAGTATGATGTTTTTCTCCAGGAATGGGAAGGTGGAAATAGATAGGAAAGCTAGAAGGAAGACTGAATGGCAGGCTGTAGACGCCAGAGCAGCAGTGGCCGTCAGTGAGTGTGGTGGGATTCTGAGAGTCACTCCCGGGCAGCTGAACAAAGGAAAGAGGAAGCTCATTTATTATCTGGCATGGATGGCCAAGGCTGACCTGTTCTTCGGGAGATGATGTAGGCCTATGATAGCATCTAGATGGCCCCCGAGGAAGACTGACTAATGCTTGCTGTTTCTCATCACACTGCTGTCATCTTCCAAGGCTGTAGCCCTGAAATCATCCGCAGGAGTCCTACTGAATGGCTTTCTGTTGACAGCCAAGCCAACCCAGAAAGGAAGTATAACCTTGATCCAAAATTCCCAGGCAAACTCAAGACCTCTTTCACATTAGGAATGGTTCTGAGGATCCTGGAGTATACCCACTCAACGACTGGACAATCTTATTTAAACACGAAGGTACTTAGTGTTTGCTGTGAACATGACTAGATTTTTAATCACCTTGAAGACTTATTTCTCGGTGTCTATGGGAAAGACAAAGTGCTTCCAGAGCAGTTTAGCTGAGGAAAGGTGACCCGCCCCAGGTGTGGATGGGAGCATCTCATGGTCTAGAGTCCAGGTGTCAATAAAAATGGAAAAAGGAGGAAGCCAGCAGAACTCACCATTTCCCTTTCTCTGGTTTCCGATCCACCTTGAAGTGAGCGAACTCCTGTCCCCACAGCTGTAAGCCACTCTTACTGCAATGCCTTCCTCACTAGGAAGGGCTGCACCCTCGAACTAAGTCAAAGTAACTGCTCCCTCACTTACGTTACTTCTGGTCAGGTATTTGGTCACAGCTCTGGTAAAAAACAAAACAAATGCATGTCGTCTACTTTAATGCTCTTGAAAGACTTTACTCTTCCTGAAGTTATCTCTCAGACTCTGGTGGTCACCTGCTTTCCTTTCCTCACAGGTGGCTGAGAGCTCTCCCTCTGCCAGGCTCTTCTTCTCTGGGACATGGAAGGCCAGTTCCATTACTCCCTCTCTATATATCCAATTTCCCAAAGCTTTAATCATTTTTTGTGCCTCTCATCTGGAAATATATGATTACATGCTTCACTAAAGGAAACTCTCATTTTCTCAACACTGGGTTAGCCTTGCTGGGAGTGCCTGAAGGGCCTGGCCTGAAGATGTGGTTCACTGTCATTCTAGATGTGCTCCTTAAAATGTGAAGGTAATTGCCCTTTGGGGTGAAATCAGACTTCACTTTTCCCATGGTTTGGTTTGTTATCTCAGCAATGCTTGCTTCCTCTTTATCTCTCATTGGCCTTCTGTGAGCTGTAGCCTCCGGCGGCTTGGGACACTTGAGTACGAAGTGTCTGCTCCTCCAGCTGTCAGTGGCTCCAACTGTTCTTTCCTCAACCTCCAAACAATAAAAGCGCATAGCAGGATTTATCTTTATGAGTGAGCATTGATCACATCCTCAATCTCTGGATTCATCAGGGAAATTCCTAAAGCATATTTTCACACCAAGGAAAATGGAAACACCAGAAGATAAAACCAAGCAGCAGCCCTGGAGGGAACCCAAGGAGCAGCTAGAGGACACTAATTCAGAGTGACAGGCTGCGAAGAGAGTGGCCCACCCTCCCTTGACTCTGGGGATGTATGTGCCCACCCTGTCACTGGCAGAGGCCATGGGTTGGGAGGGCTTCCATGAGATGGGAAAGATGGCCCAGAAGACAGAGCTGGACTTCATGGTCAGTCACTTAAGCTTCACCAAAAAAATGCACGGTCAGACTTTATGCCGCTTCTCTGAGTATTTGAAGAATGACAAGGGGAATTTCAATTGGCAAAGACTTTGCAGCCCAGATAGGATAAGCTATCGTGTTACAAGAACTGAAGATGATAGATCACTGTGTTCTACCTAAACCCCATGGTTTTGGTTTGTTTTTTTTCTTTTTTTTCTTTTCTTTTTTTGGTTCTTTTCCCCAGGGTTGTAACTGTAGTGAATGACACTGGGTTTGATAATGATCATTCTCATTCTCAATGGGGCATGTGCCTAGAGAGGCAAGTGAATCCTGAATCCTGAATTCCCTCACAACCATCAACCTCCTCACTTCCTGTTGAGGAAGACACTCTGAACTCTTCGTTCAAAGCGTATCTGTAAGACATATTCTCTTTTTTAAGAAGGTAAGATGTTGTTGGGGTTTCTGTCCTGCCTGGTTCCCACAATCGTTAAGTCCCAAAGAAATCACACAGAGGTCTACATTAGTTATAAACTGATTGGCCCATTAGCTCAGGCTTCGTATTAACTCTTATAACTTATATTAGCCCATTATTCTTATCCGTGTTAGCCACATGGCTCAGAAACTTTTCTAGCGAGGCAGTCACATCCTGCTTCTTCAGTGGTTGGGCCAGGAATGCAGAAGGAACTTCCTTCTTCCCAGAATTCTCCTGTTCTCATTGACCCACCTCTACTTCCGGTCTAGTTTTCCCACTTATACTTCCTGCCTAGCTACTTGCCAATCAGCGTTTATTTAAAATATAATTGACATAATACAGACAATTGTCCCATACCACATCCCTTCTTTTTTTTTTTAATAACAAGAACTCTGAATCTAATATCCTTTGTTTAGCTTTTCTCCTGACCATTATCCATAACAACTTGTAACCAACATTCTAAACAAAGGAAAATATCCATAGTCCATTTTTTTGGAAATGTAGACATAGTTTTCCAGGCTATTTCCTGCTGTCTGGGGGCACTGATAATCTTATGGGGACCTAAAGAAAATTTAGAATTATGATCAAGTCCTGACTGGAGTATCCTGTGAGTCTTGATCATCTCAGGCAGTAGTCTTGAATCTGTTCTGGATGTAGAACTCTGACATCTGGGCCATCTGTTTCTATGGGAGATTTCTCAGGTGGTCTTCCTTGATCAAACCTGATTTTTCTTAACTCAGAATGAATCCATAGCCTCTCATTTCCTGTGGAAACAAAAGCAAAACCTCTTCTCCAAAGTAACATATCTTTTGACTTCAATTTTGAAGTCAAGGTAATTTTAAAATACCTATCTTGGATTAATTCAGCAGCATTTATAAACAAATACCTTTTAGCAGCTGTTGCTCCTTCCTCAGCATTCAAACAATTAAAGAGAACATAATAACATACAGTATCCAGAATCTCTGTGTATTTTTCATCTTTACGTGGCTTTATTTTAACCTCTATTTCTTTAATTTTTACTTTTAATTTTTGGCTTTTTGAGACAGGTTCTCCATGTATCTTTGACTGTCATGGAACTCCCTCTATAGACCAGACTGTTTTTGAACTCACAGAAATCTGCCTGCCTCTGCCTCCCAAGTGCTGGGATTAAAGGTGTGTGCCATTACACCTTGAATTCACAGAGGTCTGCATGCCTCTCTCTCCCAAGTGTTGGGATTAAAGGTGTGTGCCACCACACCCAACCCCCCCTCTCTCTTTCTCTTTTTAGTTATAAACTGATTGGCCCAATTGCTCAGGCTTCTTATTAACTCTTATAACTTATATTAGCCCATTATTGGATGCAGTCATCCACATGTTGGGACCACAGAAGAAGCAAGATGTTACTGCCCTGTTGAATAAAGTACTGAGCCACGTTGCTAACACAGATAAGAATAATGGGCTAATAATGGGCAACATAAGTTATAATAGTTAATAAGAAGCCTGAGCTAATGGGCCAGTCAGTTTGTAACTAATGTAGACCTCTGTGTGATTTCTTTGGGACTTAATGATTATGGGAACTGGGCAGGACAGAAACCTCAGACAACAGTAAGATAGTTGACATAAGGGACAGGGGAGCCAGAATTGGGGTAATGTTCACGTCTCCTCTTGCTCCACCCAAGTTCAGCACTGAGCTTGGTTTCCCCCTTGTGAGCTTCCCTGTCTTGCTTCCTAGGGAGGTCCTGAAGCCCAACACAGCAATAGTTATGACAGTGGCAGAGTTTTGTGTACCCCAAGGACATCGTGCTGAGCTGTGTTGTCTTTGCTACATTTGACGAACTCCCAGTTAAATGAAGGTTTCCCTTTCTTAACTCTGCAAAACCACTTTTGCACCACCCGCTCTCCTTTGAGGATGCTCACAGACACTGCAGAATGCAACTCTTCGCTACCACATTATGCCATCCAAACCAGCACTTTCAGGCAGTGATGTAGTTCACATTTTGGCAAGTGGTTTATCTGGCTGGAACCATGAGTAGCCTCTCTGGAATAAGAGTTTGATTGACTGGGTTATGGCAGACCTGAAGGAACACATCTTGGGGTTTATTTGGCTCAGAGAGGCCTCAAGACCCCCACCTCCTCTTTCTTGAAGTGTGAAATTTTGCTCACCACAGCTGTCTGAGACAATGAGAATTCTTCCTTGGTAGGCGAGTGCTCACTAATGATGGTCTCCAAAGGACACCAAGGCCCCTGCTCCCCTGCAGAGGGTGTGAAAGAGACCTTGAACTACATGTGATTCATAGGTTATTTTTAATCTGTTTTAATTTAGTTTTAATTGAATTGCAACTTACATTCAGAAAGTGAGTATAATGTAGTGTATGGCCAGAACAACTTTCAAAGAATGAATCTAAACAGTAGTCTTGCTTTATCTGTATGAAGAAATGGAAGAGCCTGGGGTTCCTGGGCTCCCTTGGCCCCCTTTCTTCACTGTGTCCCTCCACATTAGGTTACTACTCTTCTAATTTCTGACACCAGAGACATAGTTTGTTTTTTTTACAACCATACAGAAGTGAAATGGTGGCTAGTGGTCCTTGAGTGTCTGGCTTCCTTTGTTCAGTATTGTGGCTGTGACATTGTGCATCACAGCTCCTAACAGTTCCTGCTCTCCATTTGATGTTCTGTAACTCTACTGTACAGTTTAATTCTCTGTCAATGAATATTTGGGCGGCTTTTGCTTTTTTGCGCCTTCTTTCGGTGTATCTCTAAACGGTGTGTGCCCTGTGTCACACAAATGTCTGTGCATATGTGTTACTTTATTCTCTGTAGCAGCGCAGAGGCTACAGAACATTTGCCTTTGGGCTCAGGTCTGGCTTCAAATATTCTGATTTCTAATACACTTATTATCCCAAATTGCTATACTTGAATCTACCCAACCAATTATGTTTCTCACAAAACTTGCTTTGTAAACACTGGCATTTTAGTGTGTTACAACTTTCAGGTGGACGTTAAGTATGTGTCTTTGGGAGAAAACTTAAATCACATAAAAAACCGATTTGCATCATTTATATAGAATTTGCATTTATCATACGTAAATATGGGGGAAGTAGAAACATTTGTTTGCTTGGAGCCATCTTGATAAACATATTGTCTTCAACAATATGTGAATCTTTTGTTTACAAAAAGGGAACAATGTATTTTTGACACTAGTGTGACTGGATACAATGCAGGCAATTTTTGTAGTGCTTGTGTACCGTGAGCATGCTACCTCTCAGACTTTTTTTTTTGACAACCTGAGGTTTGATACCTCTCAGACTTTTGAAAATTATGTATATTTGTGGACACACAGACACATATGTAACAATAATAATCAAAGAAAAAGAGACTATCAGTTTGAGAGGGGGTATGGGAGCCGTTCAAGGAAGGGTAGCTAGGAGAAGCAGGAGAGAGAAAAGAGACAGGGAAAGTGATATGATTATATCTCAATTAAAAACGTTATAGAAGACAAAACAGTTTGTCTTTTTAATTACATACATATGTTTAATATACATTAATATATAACATATCATATTGCTATATTATATTAATATAACATTTAATGCACAAATGCACTATGTCTTCTATTGCACATTAATAGAATTAATATATTATATACCATGCAATTCAAAACATTAAAGCTTATTTTACTGGATTAATAGCTAACTGTCCCTGGCCAATTTGAACTTTCAACCTGTCCTCAGGTACCTTAGCTAGTGCCACATAGGCAGTGTGACAAATTACCATGTATATCAATAGGTACCTTAGCTAGTACCACATAGGCAGTGTGACAGATTACCATGTACATCAATAGGAGATGAACTGTAACTTCTGCCAGGATAGAACGAGACAAGCAGCAAAGTTAGCAAGAATATTTTTCTCTACAATTACAAGTCCTTTCTAACGTTTTCAAACAAGTGAGCACACATTTGGAGCACGGTTGTGTTTGCTTTGAGTAAGAATCTTTTTTTTTTTCATGAGTCACCAATGAACTACTAATGCAGTAATTAATTTCCTATGCAGCTATAGCTGGGAAAACGGTTTGAAATTGTAAAAATGCCTTGTAAAGAATGATTTAATTTAACTATTTAACATTGAGTATTATCCCCTTTAAACTTGAATTTATGGAAACTGCTTCTGTGTTGTTACCACATGCCTAGCAGGGTAATTTAGTGAGGGGCTGGGGTGAGTGCCAGAGGGAAAACAGACACCTCCATCCAGGAGGGAAGGTGTGGTGCCACCCTATTCTCATCCACCCTTGGGATTTCCTTAAGCACATTTCCCTTTCAGAGTCACCTGTCCTCGCTTACCCATTAGAGAAGGTGAAACTGTGGTTGGAAAAGCAATGGTGCACAGTCTTGTCCTACCTGGGCACAGACAGAATCAAAGGCAAAGACCATTTAGAAACACGGATCTTTATTACTGTTAATGGCCAAGGATTGTGCTAAAACATTTGGGCACAACAATCCTGATGACTTGCATTTTCTGATCATGACCTTGCACAAGTCCCTGAGTCTGGAAACAGAGGTGACCACACTTTTATCATGTTAGGGGATGCAAGCAGAATAATGTTATTGGAAAGCTCTTTATAGGAGTAAAGCATTGTAAATTTTATTACATTCCTGTAGGGCGAGTGGTAGATGATTCTCCCAGTCTGAACTGTGCGAGTCCTGGCTTGTTCCGTATAGGAGCTTTATTCAATTTGTGGAGGAAGGTTTCATTTGTGTTCATTCCATTTATATGCTTTGGAGTATAAACTTTTTGAGCAAAGATTGTGTATGTTTTTTTAATGGATTATACAGAGTTATTATCTAGATACATTGGAAAAGCTTTATATATTAAAAAAGCAAACAGTCACTATTTGGTGAGCTACAACGGCTTCTATGTGCAACTATTGAGTCAGTTTTATAAGATTTTCTTTTTCTTAAGAAGTAGCAGTGACCTATGAGAAAATTGAACATGTGTCTGTAAAGTGTAAAAGGCTGTAGTTAGGTACGAAGTCAGAGTTGAGTAGCTGTTCTCCTTGGCCTCTCAAAGCTATGTCAAGGATGCCCGGAGAAGGAATTTGTAGCGTGTGCCATGTGCTTTCTCCCTAGGAGTTCCTTAGGATCCATGCAATTCCACTGGAATTGCCCAGAGAGGCTTAAGGTATTCAGACATGGAATTGTCAAGTAAACAGAACCCAATGGCTAGCCCCAGGATGTGACTGCAGCTAGCTCTGTGTTTACCTTGCTGCCTTCTTATTCCATCAGGACTAGGTTCTTCTCAAGGACCTTCTCCTAGAGCAGCAGGATGGATAACACTGCTTCCACCCTTTAAAGAGGTGCTGACATTATCTATCCCGAGGGACTGACTGAACTTTCAGCAAGATGATACAGTTAGCGTGGAGTCTGGCGGAAGCTAGTCTTTCAGACTGTGGCTGTGCGTCCCCTATGAAGGGAGGTATACCTCATGCTTTCAGGGTCCCAGCCAAGAAGCACAGCCTCTTTCTGAAGCTGCAGGGCTCAGAGCTCTTTGAGGAACTCCAGGAAAATGACATCAGCCCCACCCCGAGTTCCCAGGTCCCACTCTTGTCATTTTTATGCTTTTCTAGTTCGATCCTCCGTCTCCACAAGACGGTTCACTTTTTGAAACATGTGGCCCTATTCTTTGCAGGGATGATGTGGTAACTGGCTTAAGAATAAAGTGGTTAAAAACAAGACACTAATAAGTATAAGCATCATGGTAATAATCACTGACTGGCCTGGAGTGGGTTTCTTCAGTGTACATACAGGATAAGAGAGAGAAGAGAAAAGGAAAACAGAAGTCTCTGGCTGGAGAATGTGGTGTGAGGAGGATTGGGAACAACTCCCCAGTAGAAAGGAATAATACTGCTTGATTCTGGGTAAGACTCGATGCCATAGCAACCTGCCCCCAGATTCATATCCGGTGGAGGGAGTTGACAGTGGCAGTTTTAGGGAGCTGATTTGGAGGTTAGCCTTATTTATCTCTCTTTCTTTGCCAAGATCAGCTGCTCTTTGCCCTGAGCCATTAAGTCCCAGGAGGTCCATAGGCAACAATTTATAAACCTAGTCCCTTTGCCACTGAGGCTCCTTAAACAGCCTTGGGTTTTCATACAGAAAACAGAATACGGAAGTCATGTAACCAGAATAATCTTTAATGTTTCATGAAAAACTGTCTGATACGGCTATTTGTTAATATTTAGCCCTGAGTGAAAGACCAAGGGAGGATCAAGCCTGGTCAAATTTGGTTCAATATCTGCCAGGGAATTTAAATATGCTTACCAATGAGGAAATCTTCCTCTACAAAGAAAAAATATAGAACTTGCGTCTGATTGACCTTGGGACAAAGACAGGCTGGAAACTATTTGACAGTCAGTAATAGAGGCAAGCCACGTGCACACGTCTTTGTGCTTGCGTATAAGCTGGACCGGGAGAGGGAGGGAGGGAAATCTCCATGACTGCCTTGGACCAAAAGGAGGAAGTGATATTTGCTATATGGGTGGATGTTAAAAATTATCACTCTAAATATTTCTGGCAATCTGGTTTAAATAAACTAATAACAGATGAATATGAAAAGGATACGGTGAGAGATTAACCGTTGCACAGTGGATATCTCGCTGAGCAGCATTTATGAATAATACATCATTATCTATTATCTTTAAATCTATCAGGATTAACAGCTTTGCAGATTATGTACCATCTAAGATTTAAGGGATAAAAATCAATACGTGTACCTCGTGATTATCAGTGATAATCGATTCATTTAAAACAAACAGCTACCCAAATTTGGTTAAGTACTCAGGGGATGTCCTTATTCTCTAATTGTGTTGGTTCATTTCCTAAACCAGACCTTCCATGCAGGCAATTTAGATGTCTTCATAATCTGTGTCAGTTGTTGAAAAGGAAAAAAGAAAGAAAAAAAAGGGAAAGGAAAGAAAGAAAAAAGAAAGAGAAAGAAATGGATTCCAGATTCAAGCAGGGGCCAAGCCCAGTCTTTTCTACTCTGCTGCCAAACTGAAGGGACACGGCTGGCTCTTGCTCTTGGCAGTGTCTCCTGGCGCTGTGAGTTGGTCACTGATTGGCTTCCTCTGATAGAAAGTTCAGCTGAGTCAGGTGACGCTAGGCTGGCGCTCAGAGCTTGGAAGGCAGGAAGACTCCTGGTGCCTAAATTCTTGTGCACACCCCTGCCTCGGGGAAGCAGTGGCCTGGAAGATACGCAAGGCTGCGCATGTCACTTTAGAACTCTCCATCCTTCCCTGTTTAACCTGGATGCTGGGTAGGAAGGCGGTTGGCTTGGATTAAGGATAGTGTGGGGGTCAGCAAAAATCATTCTCCCCAAGTCTTGTGATGTGCGCTTGCTTTCTCATAGGAAGAATGAACCCTAATTTCAGACATCTGTTATGCTTTCCCCATTTTGTTATGCCCTCTCTTTTTCTCCTCACCTGTAATGCTGAACACTAGGCAAAGATACCAAACAGTCCATTTGCAGCCAAACTGCACACAGTTCACACGCATGCTTGCTTTCTCTGGTGAGTCCATGGAAACCTCAGCTTCTCAGTGCCCTTGAGCAACAAAGAGCTGAGCCGGCCATGTGTTTCCACACCGTGCATGTTCTGTCACAACAGCTAACTCCAGGTTGCTGAATATTGTCATGCTATTGGATTCCAGGGTTAAGGTTCACGCTCCTCCCTTAGTCACCTCTGCCACACTGTCTGCTCATGCCCCAGCTTTTTGTTTAGCCCGATAGCTGCTTCCACAGGGGTTAGAGCTGGTGTCTGAGAAATGTGTTTTGCATCGATTAAAATTTCTTAAAGGACGCGCTGCAATTGAATGACAGGCTATTTTTAAATTATTTACAAGCTCGACATTTTACTCAGAGAAAATTGTCAACTAAATTTCGTTATCATTATATCAACTGGACCCATTTCCCCTTGAGCCTACCAACCACAAGCAAGATTATCTCCTCAATTCAGTGCTTTAACAATCCAGGAGACATGTTCTTGGCACACTCCTCCTATTACTGAATGGTGATAGAAGGCATTGATGGGCTTTGGGGAATTTGTTTCTAGAATTCCCCCAAACACAATTTTTCAATTGTATAATGGAGGAAGGGCACGATAAGGCTTTTTTTGAATCTAATTTCCACCATAATCACTCTGCTATGGAAAATGGGCATTATTTTTGTTTTTGCCTTTGCTTTTGCTGTTATTGGTACCAGTTGATAGTTTTCCTTCGGTGCCCTTGACTATGCCAGTACCACCATTAGGGGCACAACTTCACACGACAGTACCTGGAGAGTTAGATGTCGTAACTTAGGGAGCAGTGGTGATGGCACCTGGTAGGCAGAGACCAGGAGACATCTAAACACTTGAAATGTGTGGAGCCGTCCCCTTCAGCAAACGGCAGCAGCACCCAGGCCGAGAACCCCTATTCTACTGGTGTACACGGTGACAATGAAGCCCGCCTTTCTGTCAGAGGAATGGACAAGGTCTACAGAGTTGAGTTTTCCAGAACTATTTTTTTTTTGCAAAAACTTAAGGTGTATTTTAAAAATTAAAGTAGCTTTACCATTTCTTTTATTATAAAAACAATATGTGACTTTCATTTAAAAATTCAGGTAATACAGTTGTAAGAAATAAAAAGAAACGTGTCCATAATCCTACCACCTGCAGATAAACATGCTGGCATGAGTTCCCGAGGCATTTTCTATACACGCACACATAGGGATTTACGTATTTTAAAGTCAATTACAGAATATTACATTTAAAATATTCCAGTCTTATAATCTGCCTTATTTGCAACAGTATTTTATTGATGTGTTGTAAAGCTGAAATTAAAAAACCACATTGTAATTTCTGATATCATTTTGCTTTGTGGTTGATCCCAGTGTGTTCGGCCAGTCTCCTGATGGCCATTCACACTCTACCTGGTGTTTTAGTACAACACCCAAGCTCTCAGTGAAAGCCCACGTTCACTTATTCTTGTTCATTCTCAATTACTTCCTAAGTTACTGGAGTGGGCTGGCGGGGCAGAAGACACGTGACACATGTTGCTGCCTGAGGCTTTGCCCAGTTACTAATGGCAACCAAGTAATTAGAAATTTCTGTGTGCTACAGTCCTCGGTGTCACCTAGCTTCAGGTGAGAGATGCAGCTTAGAAGGTGACATTGTTATGCATTGTTATGCATGATTTTTTTCCTTCTATGTCCTAATATGAGAACAAATCCATCCCTATCTCTTAGACTCATTAAATTTGATTCATGAAAAAAATAACTAAAGAGCAGGAGGAACATTCAGAGTGCTGCTACATGCCACCCATGACTGCAGTGGTTGAACTGTGAAGCGTCCCCCAGAGGCTCATGTTCTGAGTATTTATTTGTTCTTTGCCTAGTGATAGTGTTTGGAGAAGTTGTGAAACCTTTAGGGGTAGGTAAGGAGTGGATCATGGGGGTGGGCCTTGAGGTCTTATACCCTAGGGGGCTTCCTGGTCACTGCTGTTTCCTGGTTGCCTATGTTCTGTGACCAGTTGACCAGCTGTTGTTGTGACCAGCTCCTGCCAGTATACTTTAACACATGAAGGATCACAACCCCTCCAAGGGTTAGCCAGAGGACAGCCTTCCTTAAATGCATGCTTTTTGCCTGGGATTTGAAAGCAGTAGTGAGAATAGTAAACTAACCGACTATACACTAAGAACTTTCCTCCTTAAGTGTGTGATTGTCTTTGTATTTGTGGAGGGAAAAAACGAGCGTTAGACACTTTAGACCAGTGGTTCTCAACCTGTGGCTCATGACTCCTTAAAGGGGTTGAATGACCCTTTCACAGGGGTAGCCTAAGACCATCAGAGAACAAAGATATTTGGATTATGATTCATAGTAGAAGCAAAATTACAGTTATGGAGTATCAATGAAAATAATTTTATGGTTGGGGTCACCATAACAGGAGGAACTATATTAACAGGTTGCAGTGTTAGGAAGGTTGACAGCCACTGCCCTAGACAGCATTGCTGATGATTACAACAGTATACCTGATTGTGCTTTTTTCATCTCCTGTTATATTTTATGCATAGTTATTTGTCCATGGTTATTAAATATTATTCTTTGTTTTCTTAAACATATTTTACTTTTTATATTTAAATCTACAGTCTATGCAGCACTGGAAATTATTTTGAGTATGGTTTAAGGTGGGATTTAAGGAAAGTTTTTTTTCATACAAATATCCCTTTAGACCCAAAATGATGAACATGAAGCAAGTAAGCATGGAGCTGTGGGAGTTATCTTTTTCTTTAAGCTATGCAAATACCACATTGTCTCAGTGAACTGAAGTCTTAAGATGGGCAAAAGACCTGAATAAATCCCCAGAAAATAGGATAAAAAGTGACCAACAGTATTAGTGGCCAGAAATAAACATATACAAACCATGATAAGATGCTGTTGTTGGGTTCTCTAGTGGAACATAATGATGGGATGAGGATTATTTCAAAGGAGATTTATTGACTTGGCTTACATACTATGTGTTGAGTAGCTCAGCAAAGGCTTTTTGTACACTGGATAGGCTGAGAATTCAATGGTCACTCAGTTTATGAAGCAAGATGCCTCCATAGTTCCAATCTGGCATGAAGACCCAGAGGATTCCTGGAGAGCCACCAGCCTTCAGTCCACATTTAGAGGGCAAATAAGATGGGTTCTTATATTAGTGCTTAGATCAGCAGAAGATTAAGACAGAAACAACAGCAGCAGCAATAGAGTAGATCCACTCGCCAGCAAGGAACAAAGGCAGGAAGGCAAAGAGCAACACCTTCTTCCTATCTCTCCCTATTTGGGATGCTGAGGGTGGTGCCATCCCCTCTGGGGCAAGATCTTCAGCTCACAGTGAATTATTTCAGGAAATAGACCCCTCCTAGAGGCATATCTCTTAGTTGAATCCAAATATAATTGAGTTAGCAACAAAAATTAATCATTGCAAATACCACTATCAGTCAGAATGGGTTAAGACACAACAAACAGGTGTAGTTAAGAATGCTTCTCCCCCTATATGTAAACTGATGTAATCCTTTTAGAAAGGTGTGTGTGTGTGTGTGTGTGTATAGCAGATATGTTCATAATGATACCCCTTCCATAAAACAAAATGTCCATCAGTAGTAGAATGGATGAATAAATGATACAATATTCAATTCATAAAAGAGAACACAGAGGAAATATTCCTACATGTGGATCTCAAGTGAGACTCTCAAAGTCAAATTTGAAATAGATGAGTGTACACAAAAGAGCATACATAGTAGAATTCTATTTATATAAAGTGTACAAACATCCCAAACAAATGCATGATGATGGGATTCAGATAAGTGATCGGAGGCTAGGCACACTGACAGTATGGGAGGGAGGATTTTGGGGGGTAAGGCACATTGATAGGATGTGAGATGGTGTGTATCTGTTTGCTATTAACGCTTTGTTTCTTGATTTTGGTGTTGGTATCTGGTGGAATGTTCAGTTCTTGCAAATTCTTTTAGCTGCTATGTATGACCTGAACCCTTAATGCATATTATGTTCCAATAAATATTTTTTATTGAAGAGAAATATAGTTATGTGTTGTTGGATGAAATTACTAGATCATATATACAACATAAAATCACTTACAGAGCACCCACCAAATAATGCCACATATTTTTTGAACACATATATAATTGCATGGGTATTAGGTATTGGCCCATTGATTCTTGGGGACTGAAGGCATTGAATGTGACTCTATCATTGCAGGCTTCCGATTGCCAATCAAGTTGAAAATAAGATCATTGAGTCTAACTGAATTTTTTAGTAAAGGGCCTTAATAGAAGAGGGCCCAGAACTATGATTTTATGAATCTAAAAGCGAGCAGGTGACCAAGAGTGAAAAGGTCTCTGAGCACCAGTTGATCATTAATCCCAAGTATTATATGGATTGCTCTAACAATAAGCTGCACACTAGAGCACTCAGAAGAATTTTTTTTTTGAGACAGGATTTCTCTGCAGCATTGGAACCTGTCCTGGAATTAGCTTTTGTAGACCAGGCTGACCTCAAACTCACAGAGATCCACCTGCCTCTGCCTCCCGAGTGCTGGAATTAAAGGTATGCACCACCACCGCTCAGTTTCAAAAGGACATTTCTTAAGTGAACCAATGACATTCTTAAAAATGGGTGCCCTTTCACAAACAATCAGAGGACACTCAGTCATATTATTTTTCAGGTGCTTTGGCTAACGTATTCATTTGTGAACTGCGTGGTTCTGTTCTGTCCACTGCTGATCAGATGTGGGATAAAACACAGAAGCCAAGCATGCATCTGTTCAGAGCATCTGTCTCCAACTTCAGAAAGGCAGACAGGAGTGTAAGCAATGGGAGTTTTGTTTTGAGTCATTATAGCCTAGGCTGGCTTTCAGTTTGGGCTTCTCTGGTCTTAGCTTCCCAGGGTGCTGGGATTATGGAAGTACATTATCACATCCAACTATGACTTTTTAAAATAAAAGTTTGGATAAAGAACAAAGCTCAGGTTTCTCCTGATAATGCCTCTGAAATTTGCCTCTGAGCAGCCTAGGTAGGGTTAATGTTAATTTCCCACAGTTCAGTGGCCTCCATAATTAACTTTGGGCAAGTTTGGGGGCTGAATCCAAGGACATCTGGCAGTAGAGAAGTAAGATGCAGGAACACTAGAAACCCTTTGATCTTGGGGTGAAAGAAGGTCAGGGAATGTGAGCACACCTGCTATTTCATCTGCTTGGCTTTGGGAAGAGAACATGAATAATTAAAAATAAATCTCTCTCTGTATGTAAGAGCAAGGAGTGGTTCTCTAACCTCGACTGGTGAGGGCCCCGTTTTAAATGTTCGCACTACACCTGAAAATAAAAAGGTTACCTGTGGCATCTTTTGGAATTAAAGATTAGTAGAAGATAGAAGGACCTTAAATGCCAAGGGTTTAGTAGTTCTTAACCCAAGCTGCCTGAAAAACTCTTATAAGGCCAAATTTAATCAGCAGCATGTGGCCCCAATACTTGTATTTTGCAAGTGCGCCCGATAGGCTATGATGCAGGTGTGGGCTGAGAACCGCTGATCTATCTGGCCATTGATTTCCATTTCCTTCAGACCTTGTGGCCTGCCACGGATGCTTCAGTACAGCCACTTTCTTCGGTCTGTGGCTTCGCTGGAGGTCTCATTTGATGAAATGACTCCTCTTCGGAGGGCTAACTATAGAGAACCACAAGTACAGTCTAGTGACCTTCCAGCCAATGCCCTTCATCTGCCTGGATGTACTGGGCAGGTTTGTCATTCGGCGGTCAACTCATGAAGAAGACCAAAATGCAAAACAGCTGCCCTTGTTTGCCTCTGCAGAGCAGACACTGAGACAGACCTTCCAAAGCAAGGTCCTGAGGAGGGCAACGTCTGAGAAAAGAAAGAGAGAGCAGCAGAATAGGTGGGAGAAAATACTAACCTATGACACCAGTTCATCAAAGCTTGACCAACCTGGCTGGAAGTGATGGAGGGAATACTGCCTACCAACACTGTCCTGTAGTGGGCATCTCCTTCATCGGAGAAGAGGGGTTACCTTGTGAAGAGTGCGGCTGCAAGTGGGGATTAGCCGATGGCTGGAGAAGGTCTACGATTTACAGTCACCATTGTGTGCCCTTCTTCGAAGCAGAAGCTAGACAGAGGCTGGAGTCCACACTACGGATATGTAACTTTGGGGAGGGCATAGGGAGATCCATGACTTCAGGGGAGGAAAGGATTTGTGGGGTAACTATTTAATTTGTGCTATACTACACTCATGTAATGAGACTGAAAGGTGATTTGAAAGACCACAAGTTTCTTGTTTTAGCCCATTCTCTGTATTTCGCAAACAGAACACGAGGGGCTAGGTAGATTATTTATTTTCTTTAAAGGGTCTGTGTAGTTCGAAGTTCCGGTGGTTGAAAAGCCTGCAGAGCAGGACAATGACACTTGGGGATGCTTTTCTGTCTTCACCACAGTGAGACAAAGAAACAGGGGGAGGTATATGCAAGGAAAGAGACTACCTGGTAAAAAAGGGATGGAAAGGAGGGAGGAGGGGGGCTTGCTCTTTCAGATCCGCATACTGTTAGAGGAGCGAAGGCACTCCAAGTGGGACCTAACACATGCCATAAGACCAGCATTAATACTTTCAAAGGGCAGTCAGAACCCCGTACCCTCCCACTAGGCAGTATCTTAGAGACTCCACCATCTTCTTTATGTAGCTACTGTGAACTGAGCTTCCAATACACGAATAAACCACATCCAAACTTCAATGCTTCTCATCACAGGCCATCTCAAGCAGCTAACTTCCTTTCCTGACTTCTCTAGTGAGAATCTAAAGGGGTCCTTGCAAAGGACTCTCTTATGCCTTGACCTCAAAAGCAGTAAGTAGACTGGCTTGAGAAGAATCAGATTCAGTATACATTTGTCGAACACTTCGTGAATATCACCTTCTGGCTGAGGGATTTTTGTGTATAGCATTATAAGCTGCTGTTTTCATTGTGATAGTTAATCTCAATTGCCAATTTGATGTCAGACTTCACCTTAGAGATGGGCCTCTGGGGTCGTCTTGATGAGGGTAGCTGCTGAGCATGCCTGGGGGAGTTTGTCCTGAATATGTTGGTTGAGGTTAATGGGATGGAGTACAGCCTTCAATGTCTGCTTCCTGACTGTGGCCACAGTTTACCAGAGTCCTCAGGGTCTTGCTTCTCGACCACGATGGCAGCATCCTGGAACTGTGAGCCAAAAACAAACCCCTTCTCCCTTAAGATGCTTCGGTCAGAGAATTTTATGATAGCAATGGAAAATTAAAGTATTACGCTCACTTTAATTAGTTGGCCATAAAAATTACCCTTTGAATAATTTTCCCCCTGAATTTAAGCCTCCTTGCTCATCAAAAACTTAACGGAGAGGAGAGCTTCCTCGAGCCTGAGAACAGTGAGATTCCTAGGATTTTGCTTGGCTGTGCTCTTGATTTTAAGACATAACATTCAATCCTTTTCTGGTTAGACACAGAGCCAGGAATTAATAACAAGTTTATTTTTTGCAGCATTGGTAGCTTATATCAACCTCTAATGAATGTAAACTAGGAGAAGCAAATGCACGCTGTTGTCTACTAGAGATTACAGTGTTTAGGAACAAATTCCTTCAGCAAAGTTTACCATGAATTACATTTCCCACAGTGGTGTGTATGTCTTTAAGTTATAGGGTGAAAGTTCTTAAAACAAACCTTTTAATATAGTAAAGATCTGTTTGCAGTGAGAGACAGGCTATTCTTGGTCATCAAAATGGCTATATCTGGAATTAACTAAAACCCAAGCATCTGGGCACACCCGTGAAGGATTATTCTTGATTGGCTCACTTCAGGTGGGAAGACCCACCTTTAATTTGGGCCACACTTTCTGACAGAAGCCCATAGAAAGGATATGGAAGAAGGGATCTCTTGCTCTTTGCCTGCTTGCATTCGCCTTTAACAGGTCCATTCTCTCACGGCATTAGAGCCTACTTCCTTGGATTCCAGTGTCTGTTGAAGACCAACTGAGATATCCAGTCTCATGGACTGAGAAAAAACTGAGATTCTTGGAATTTTCATTGGGAGACAGACATTGCTGTTTCAGCTGGGCCACGGCCTGTCATCTACTCTAACAAATCCCATATTATCAATTCTATTTTTCTAGAGAACCCTGACTAATACACAGGCTGAGACTCACCTTCAAAATATAAACAACATATTAGTTCATATTCAAATATGGTAACTGCCATGTAAATATTTTATAAGAATTTTCTTAGTGCTCACCGGCCCTCCCTCACATGAGGGCTTATGAAGCATGGGCTGGCCTTGAATTTTCTATATAGTGGAGGCTGGCCTTGAGCCTACGATCTTCCTTCCTCCATCTCAAGTGCTGGAATTATAGGTGTGCAACACTCTACCCAGCTTAAGATGTAATTTCTAGCCAAAAGGTTTTTCTGCTCAAACTAACTGTTTTCTGTTTCTGAAATGTTCAAGGTTTCTCATTAATTTGTTCACTGAAACTTGTAAGTTCTGGATTTAGTAATAGTTTCCAGCTAGATGTATGCTAATGAGCATGGAATCTATTAATTTCTGTCACCACACTGACAAGACGGGATTTGAATAAGTCATCTTGTCTCCGTGCTCATCATGGCACCTACAGCTAATGGACTTACGCAGGGGCACATCCTAGGGAAGGCTGATGATAGGTGGTACGCAAGAGCTGATTGCTACCATGTTTCTAATCAGCCAGTGCAAAATCAGGGTCAGGCATAGAGCTGCAGGGGGGACCTAAGGCTGAACTGTGTAAATCAGGAAGAATGAAAGGAAGGGCGGGACAGTTATCAGGGTCACTGACTTTGTTCATGAATGAAAGCTTGTGCAGCAGCGGGAGAAGACAGGACCACTATAGCTTCCATGGGCCCTACGCTCTACGCCTGCTGTTGCTCATGGACACGCTAGCTATCTATGAAAAAAAGCTACCCAGGGCACTTTAGAGTTCTGAGTCCCAAATCCCTAGTCCCACACACTCAAAACAACAAAATCGAAGCTACTACTCTAGTTTACAACCAACTCCAGTCTTCAGAGGAAAAACATGAAAGCAAATGAGGATCCCAGAAAGACACACTATAACTTTTTGAGTGTTGACATGGTGCTCCGAAGGTCTGAATTTCAGACCATTTTGGATTAGGGATTTTTCAGATTGGGTTTGTGTTGTATGACTTTTTTTCTGAGACACATAGATGTCTGGTCACCCCAGGTAGAGAGGGAACTGACAGACAAAATACCACGTTGAAGATCAATTTCATGTGGTTTGTTCCAGGAGCAGAGAGGACACACAGCCATCTATACTATGGTGAATTCCCTTGGTTGCTGACAGGAAGCTACACCACAGGTAAATACTGCCCAACTCTTTCTTTACTGTGAAAGGGAGGTTTCTGGTGGTCTCCTGAAGGGCTCATCGTCTCACAAGACAGCCCTTTCTGTGACAGTTGCTCTTATTCATCAGTTTGCCGTGATTTAGAATCAACCTCTGGCTCTCTGTGAGGGCCCTTCCAGAGAGTTTTAACTGAGAGGAGAAGACCCTTTCTCAAAGGGGATGCTCAGATACCAGGAGCTCCTAGGATTGCACTGTGACGTGCAGTCTGGGTCTACGGCTACCACGGGCATCCTCCACCGGTGTGAGTCTCCAGCATCTCCCCAGGCAGAGCTACTGAGGGATCTGCCCTTGGACTGAGTAGCTACAGGGTTCTCTGCGGTGGTTCTCAACCTTCCTAATGCTGTGACCCCTTAACAGAGTTCATCATGTTGTGGTGACCCCAACCATAAGATTATCTTCATTGCTACTTCATAACTGTAATTTTGTTACTGTTATACATTTTAATGTTATTAATTTTAATATCTGATATGCAGATGTCTTAGGCAATCCCTGTGAAAGGGTTGTTGAACCCCCAAAGGGATCATAACTCACAGATGAGAATCACTGCTCTATTGCCTACAGATGCTCCTTATTAGACTACCCAGCCCCTACTATCTAACAAATCTTTCTCTGTGTATGTTTCTCTCTGCCTCTCTCCTCTCCTACTGGTTCCGCCCTCCAGAAAACCAGTCTGGTGGACCCTGCCTCCATGGCTAATAGGCCGACTTCATGAGAGCCGGTATACAGATCACCACATCTGCTCCGCTTCCAGACCCAGAGGAAACAAACACACTACAGCCTGTTCAAGGCTGCAGTCAATGCAAGTATTCCAGAGATCTGCAAGACTGGCATCTGAAATGCTTCTGGTCCTAAACACTTTCAGATAAGGAATGTTCAACACATAAGGAAGTTAATCAGGGGCTGACATTTCTGCTCACCAGTCACTCTACCAGCATCTCTTCAGGGCTCTTAAGATCTGTGTTTCCTGTTCATCTCCTACAGCTCAAATGAGTTCTTCACTAGAGGCTGGCCCTTTAACATCAACTGAGACACAAAAACCCAGCAGGATCTGCCTCCTTAGGACCTTGAGGAATTTATTTACTTTGTGATGGTTTCCATTTTGTTTGTGGGAGGAATAAAAACATGAGGAGCTCTAGAAAAGAACCACTTCATCACATCTTATAATGTGTTCCACCAGGGGGTTGGGAACAGGCCTCCAACGTTCTTTAGCACAATCGTAGAGGATTCGGTGGTTCATGCTGCTAGACAGAAGTCAGCAGAAAATTTTCCACATGTGAGCATTGTAGTGTTAGATGCTTTAAACAGCAACATTGTACACACAGCCCTGAGCATCTCTGAATGTCTGGGAACTCTGCTCATGAGGAAGAAAAGCACAAGGGCAGTCTCTAGTGTGTCAATTGCATCTGGAATTGATGTGCTCTCTAAAAACTACAAAACGTGTTGCTTATACTGGCATTCTCACTCCTTTGGCCTGAAAAAGGCTTCTTTTATTTTTCTCTATAAAAAGGGTAATCTTGTGTGTGTGCGCACACATGCGTGTGACACGGCAAGCACATAGAGGTCAGAGGACAAGTTCAGTGTTGGTCCTTGCCTTCTACTTTGTTTGAGGCAGGGTCTCTTGCTTGCTGCTGTGTACACTAGGCTAACTGGCCTGTGAGCTTCTCATCACCACCTTCCATCTTGCTCTAATTGTGCAGTCAGTATGGTAGAAATGAAGGTATTCTAAAGGGATACTTGCGTTTCTCAATGGGACCATCAGACCGTTGAAGCAGTGAGCCCTGAAGAAATGGGAATCCCCCCAGGAATCTCCTGCTAGATAAGGAAAAGGCTCCAGCTAGAGTGGGATCTTGAGCCCTAGAAAGAGATTTAACACCGTTCGAACATATTGTCACACCACTTTCCAGGATGAGGCTGAAGCCCAGACAATGATGGACCAATGGACATCCTAACTGGGCCTGTTAGATGTATCTATCCTTGGTCCTCTGTTTAAACTCTAATCTTACTTCAGGACCATGGAGGACTTTAGGGGTCATTGGGCCTCTGTTTCTCTTCCACATTAAGTAAGTGTCCTTTTTCCTGTTTTCCACTAATTTGGCTCTTCTTATTGGCTTATTGAGGACAGGTGACTGGATCTGAACTGGGGTACACATTGTGACTCTCAAGTTAGATAACAATTGCCCTGGCATCACAAAGGCATGCTGTGGAATAATCCATTTGTACACTGTGAAGATATGTTCTTCTCATTGTTAATACAGAGCTGTCTGGCCAATAGCTAGTCAGGAAGTGGTTGGGAGAGCCAAACTAAGAGGATGCTGGGAAGAAAAAGGGCAGAGTAAAAGAGAGTCACTGGGAGGTGCAGTGGAAGCAAGAAATGAATATCCCTTGTTGAAAAAAGGTGCTGCCACATGGTAGAGCAAAGGTAAGAAATATCAGTTAACTTAAGATATAAGAGCTAGTTATCAATAAGCCTAAGCTATCTGCTGAGTATTTATTAATAATAAATATCTTTGTGGTTATATGGGAAGCCAACTGGGACAGAAAACTCTGCCTATAGAGGTATGCTGCTGCATCCAGCTTTATTTGCGTTCTAGGGAACCACATTTAGGTACTCTTGTTTGCATGGTAAGTGTTTTACCCATTGAGCCTTTTTCTTTTTTTAATTTTTTTATTTTATTTTATTTTTTAAATATTTATTTATTTATTTATTTATTTATTTATTTATTTATTTATTATGTATACAACATTCTGTCTGTATGTATGTCTTCAGGCCAGAAGAGGGCACCAGACCTCATTACAGATGGTTGTGAGCCACCATGTGGTTGCCGGGAATTGAACTCAGGACCTTTGGAAGAGCAGGCAATGCTCTTAACCACTGAGCCATCTCTCCAGCCCCCCCATTGAGCCTTTTTCATTTTCCTCCCATTATTCTTTTTCCTTTCTTTCTTTCTTTCTTTCTTTCTTTCTTTCTTTCTTTCTTTCTTTCTTTTTTTTTCAGGGGGAAGAATTTCATTGTGTAACAGCTCTGGATGTCCTGGAACTAGTTCTGTAGACCAGGCTGGCCTCGAACTTACAGAGATCCTCTTGTCTCTGCCTGCTGAGTGCTAGGATTAAAGGCATGCACCACCACTGCGTAGCTCTACTGAGCCATTTTAATTCTTACTATTTTAGAAGTTTTGTTTTAAGTAATAAAGTAATAAACAGTAGTGTGATTGCTTGGATTCTTATTAAAAGTAGGGGTACAATAGTGTCAAATTCAACAAAAAAATACTGCTGGCTTTCATAAAGTAGCCAGAAGAAAAGAAGAAAATAATCTTTAGATTTTTAAAATTGTTTCTTCTTTCTCCTTATTTCTTTCTTTCCCCCCAAACAACAACAACAACATGTTTTTTCTGTGTAGCCCTGGCTGTCCTGAAATTCACTATGTAGACCAGGTTGACCTCAAACTCAGAGACCCAGCCACCTCTGCCTGCAATGCTGGGATAAAAAGGAGTATTCAGCCACTGCCTAATGTCCTTTTCTGCTTTTCTGAGATCAACTTTCTCAAGAGTCATGAGTGTCTTTAGACTTTTTACTTATTCTTACCTTAAGTTACTACTGTATAAGTTTTATTTTTACCTAAAAGGTCTTGAAATTTAGAAACCAGTTGGATGGAAAGCTAGAACCATTTCAGTGGCTGACCCTGGTTTCCTGTCTTCTTAGTGCCATTCTGCATGAGTCAAAGCTCTGCCTTAACACTTGTCTTTGCTTGGAGTCAGGCGTCATGCCTATCCATGTAAATCCTTTCTTCCAAAATTCACTTTTCCACTTTGTGGAAACCTAATCACAGGTAAAGTGAGATTGGCAGAAGTGGAGGAATATAGAGTGGGCGCTGGGTTGGGCTTGGGGAGAGGGATGAAGGAGCATAGTAATCATCAGTCTAAAGTACAACTGCAGGAGCATGGAGGCACAGACAGTTGACAGAGCTCCCTTAGCAGAAGGCACACAGCAGCGCCAGTGTTGAAACTAGGCATGCATAGAAAAGGGAGTTTCCTCCTTCAGATTTCACATGGAAACCATCATCAGAAAATCTTGTTGGCTCTGCTTCCCAGATACATTTAAAATCAGGTATCTTGACACCTCTGTTGCCAATACACACTTCACCATACTATCATGCCTTATTGAGATTATAAAAATGTCTTCACCTGTCTGCTGCTGCTATGCTATGTCTATTTCTCATTGTCAGTTCTGTTGCCAAGGAAATCATATTAAAATTCAAGTCATTGTGAGAGCGCAGTCAAACATGAGTCATCCGTATCAACCTCCCCCTGTTCAAGGTTCGGTATGTGTGGAAGAAGACTGGTTGGAAAGAATGTAAGAGCCAGAGAATGGGGAGGGGGCTAGAAATGTTATCTTCTGGGCATGACATGGCTGATGTACACGTTGACTCATTAGCACCCATGGTTGCCTCTGCAAGACCTACATGAGATCAAGCCAATCAAAATTCCAGCATGGGCAAGGAAGGGGCTCCTAAAGTCCTGCGCCTAGCTAAGGAGCTATGGGCAGTTGATGACTTCAGGGTAGGGACAGTCACTTTTCTTTGAGGATACACCTGCTGGTGGATTGACAATACTCTGGTGGATGGCCCACATACATTCATGCATGGTCAGCAACTGATCATGATAATGACTATGACAATCATGATAAAAAGGACATGAGATTAGGATGGAGACAGGTAGATGGACCAAAGAAGGGGGATTTGAAAGAGGTAGTAGAGGATAGATAAGACCAAAAACATTATATACATATATGAAAATTTCAAAGAATAAATAAAGATATTATGAAAAAATAAACATGCTCTCAATGACTCAACTAAAAGCCACAATTTTTCCTAGGGGCTGTCAGTCACCACAAAGGTCTCCCTCTTTTCTAATCTCTCTGCCATTTTACCTCTGCTGTCCCTATGGCCTAATGCAATGAAGGAAACAGTCTCACCTCTGCACTCTGAACTTTCCCCTAGAAGGTCAGAGAGCACCTTCCCTGACCACACCTTTAAACCGTTCATCTCATTCTATTTTGCTCCATTCTCCTGCATTGTCTTTCCTCCATAGTGCTTGCCTTGGGTGGACTATGTATTGCTTATTGCTTTGTTTCCCGTTTCTTCTCAGCAGAAGCTGACATGTGTGTGATTTCTAATTATGTCCCTGAATGGAGACTAATGTCAAGAATACAGAAAGCAATTGATAAATATTTGTTGGAGAAATGAATGAGTCAATGAATTAATAGCTCAATTAAACAGGTTCTCATAATGACAGGAGGAAGAGAACAGAGCTTAGAGAATATTTGCCCAAGAGTCAATGAGGCTGTCAGTATCCCACTTTAGGAGGCTAAAGCTAGACCCTTGGAATAACAGAAGCAAATAATATGTTGCACAGATTTCTCAGGTAGTCAGAGGAGAGAAGCCATGCACAGGGTGTTCTCAGTTTATCCGAGAATGGTCACTGCCTGTGATCAAGAGGTCCAACAAAACAGAGGCGAGTTCTCCAGGACTTCTCTGAACTTGTGTAATGACCATTGTCCCAGTCATCTGTCCACTCACCCACCCATCTACCCATCCATTCATCTATCCATCCATCCACCCACCCACCCATCCATCCATCTGCCCACCCACCCACCCACCCACCCACCCATCCATTTATGAATCCATTTAGTCATATAATAGTTATTTGTCTTTTCAAGCTCATCCCTGCACTACTTGGGTTTTCTGAGCATCACTTTATGTGTTTTGAGAACAATAACTCCCACTTTTTCCAGCTTGATCCCCCTCTTATTCTTGATTGTAATATTGTGAAGGTACCTAGGACAAGATATTTGTTTTGATTATGCCTTAGTTCTTCTTTGTAATCCAAGCAAAATACTCAGAATGGATACATTAATATATCCATCGAGTTTTAAAGTTAGAATCCAAATCTTGGATTTTTAGAGTTATTCACAGGGCTGTCCCATTTGTCTTTGCCAATTTAACTTGTGTTTACCAGGTGAGGTGACAATGACTTCCCATGATCAGTTGTTGTTGCTGTCGCTCAGGCTCTTGATAAACACAAAGCTGGCCTAACATGGTGTGTGTGTGGGGGGGGGGAGACTTCAACCTTGGTTATTTTGTTCTGCTGCTTGCAAGGTTGTTTTGTTCATTTATCTCACTAACTTCGTTTCTTGTTCTTGCTCCATTTGCTACTTGATATTAAACAACTTTAACCTCTTTTCACAGTAAGGTTGTTAAAATGTGTATGTTGGCACTCTTCCAAACAGGTTTTAGTTCCTTAACTCTCGGACGCAATCTGTCTGCACTTCCCATAGACTGTACGGCTTAAACAAAGACGTTTATTTTCTCATCGGTTTTGGAAGTCCAAGACTGGGATGTCAATATAGTCAGATTATAGTGTTGGCTTGCTTCTTGACTTAGGGATGTCCATATTGCTGTGTGCCTGCTAGCTTTTCCCCTGTATGTCATTGGGAAAAACAAGAAATGGAAGAAGAAAAGAGAACGTCCTCCTTATAGGGCCACTGATCCTATAGGATTAGCCTCTATCTTTTTAAAAACTCAAAATCTAATTACATTGCTTCCTTTCTTCCCTTTACTCCCTCCAACCTCTCCCAAATCCCCTGGTCCCTCTCAAATTGATGTCTTCCTTTTCTTTGATTATTATTGTTACATATGTGCACAAATATATAAATAAAACCTTCTGAGTTTACTGTTGCTTGCATACATATACACATATGTGTGTACAGATGCATACATCTATAATTCATGGCTGACCACTTTGTATTAGATGACCAATTAAAGGGTTAATCCACAAAGAGACTGATTTTCCCTCTCTCGTCCTTCATTTGTTGCCTTAGTTCTTTGTCTAGGTCTGGGACACTGTGGGCTTTCCTTGCTGTGCATTAGTATGTGCATTGTATTGCCATTGTCTTTTTTAGGCAGCCATAGTATTGGGGCATCATGGGTATAGCTTCTCTGTCACTTTTAGGAGGAAAAAAAAATCTCACATCAGATCTCCTGGTCCTCTGGCTCTTAAAATCCTTCTGCACCCTCTTCCACAGTGTTCCCTGAGCTCAGGTGCAGGAGTTGTGTTGTAGATATAGCCATTGGGGGCTGGACTCCCAAGATCAGTTGATCTCTGCATTGTTACCAGTTGTGGTTTTTTATAATGCTATCTGTTTACTCCATGGAGAAGCTTCTTGAATAAGGAATTAGAGCCATGCTTAATATCTATAAGGATACATTTAGTATGGAGTTAGGAATTATGCTGGTCAAAGAAAGTGGAGGCAATAGGTTCTTCTTTCAGATTTCTGACCTCGCTCGTCCTGACAGCCGCCTAGGTTTCTAGTGCCAGGCACAGTTTCACTCTTGTTGAGTGGGCTGCAAATGCAAAGCAGCTGTTGATCAGCCAAGACATGGGCGCTATCACTGCACCTTTAGGGATATTGCCATGTTGCTCATTGTTCACAGGAGTCACACCTGTACAGGACTATTAGTAGCTTCTCTTCCTTGGCAGCTTGCCAAGCACCTTCTGGTACTGTGAAAACTGAGCTTCAGGGAGGAGGATTTCAGATCGGATCCAGCTCAGATCTTCCAGGTTCTGAGTCTGAAATGTGTGGTGTCTTCAGCAATAGGGACTAACTAACTTAGAGGTTCCCAAGGGCACCAATAGCCTCTGTTGTTTTGGCCTACCCTGACAAACAACTCAAATAGGGCTTTCCCATGTCAGCTACTGTGTTTTCTATTAGATAGTCTATGGTTCTCATGAAGATTATTCTCAGCCCAAGTGGCATAACTTCATTAAAGATACATATATACATATACATACATACATACATATATATATATACAAAGATAGATAGATGCATATAGACATATGTGTGCATAAATTTAGGTAAATATGAAATGATGTGATTCTTTGAGGCTTTAATCAAACATCAGCAGTATTATTAGCCCTGCTCCTCTCTTTCCTTTTGTATTGACCTCCTTTCTCTCTCCCCATTAATGCTTCCCTCCCTGTTTCTCCCTTTCCATATTAATATCACACCAGTATTCCCTTCTCTAGCCACCACCATGATCTCTTTTTACTTTCGTAGCTTCTCAAATAACTTCAGAGCTTATAATCAAATTGGGCTTCAACGTATGAATTTGTGAGAACACTATTCAGTCTATACTGTTGCCCTCCTTCAGAACCCATCCTATCAAATAATGGCAGTGTCAGTTTTCTTGTAATTGCCTTGATCCTAACTCCAAGCCATCTTCATGCATTGCCTGATATTTTCTTCCTCTTAGCAAGCATTCGAGTCACAGAGTGATTTACGGGTCATCTTCCTTTCGTCCCACTTACCAAGTTTTCACTTTGCTCAAAATCTGGTTTCTTTTGTTTTTGTTAAAATAAAAAGCAGGTCAGTATGGATTCTTGTGTCCCTGTTAAGCATTCTGTGTGCGCTGCCCCATCTGGCTCCCGTCTCCTCATTGTACACGCAATCGCACAGATACAAACCCTGGGAGGCGGATGCTCTCTTCTCCGTGTCTTTTTACGCGGCTTCTTTTCCCAGACCATTTCGGTTTCTGGTGCAAAGCTTCAGATTAAGCACTTGACCAATGGAAGCCAGTTATCCCACAGCACCTATTTACTCCCCAACAGTTAAAGCTGCTGCTCCTTTGCAGCCGAGGAAACCGAGGCTATAGACGATACGGAGCCGTCCACATGGCTCGGAGCAGCAGTTAAGGTCTGAGTGCTGAAGCGGGCTCAGGGGTCTCCGGAGGCGGACTAGCCTTTTCCGCATTTAGCAAGCCACCGGCTTTTATCTTCTCAGAGTCTTCTCAAAGCTGTCCTCCACACCCCTTCTTTTCAGTCTGTCTCAACAAACCCTATCTAGCAGTATTATGGCTCAGGTATAGGAATAGAAACAGCGATTGGACAGTTAAATAGATTTACCAATCAAATTATGGAACCAAAGCTAAATTTGAATTTCAGTTAGCTAATGATATTTTTTTAGAGTAGTATGCCCCATGGATGCATAGTGGAGACTGATTTATTCTAAAACATTGCTTGAATTTCAGTTTCAGTTCAACTGACCTGGACTTCTTGTGTTTTACCTGGCACCTTTAGCCATACGATTCCTCTATAACTATGTATATTCCATGAATAATGGCTGGAAGCCTGTCATGATGGTTAACATACATGGGGAAGAAAATCAAAATCATATTGCTTTCTATCTCTAATTGCTTTTGACAATAGAAACACTACCACAAATGTTCTACACTGAACATTTATTTTGCTGTAGAGACTCTGACTTACAGTGGTTAACAGCAGCCTAATTCCTGTGATTTCATGTGAGTCTACACTGCTTCCTCACTAATACTGAACTCACATTTGAGTGAGCTTGAACCAGCTTGTTTACTCTCTCTTTCTGCCTCAGTTTCTGCATTTGCACAGTAGATACAGTTATAGCACCCATCTTTACTCTATGAAGAATTGAAGCAGCTAGTACTTGCTAAGTTGTGCACATGACAAGTATTGATTTCATCTTTTCTTGTCACTTCTTCCTTGAGAACACGCAATATCATGCCTTGGACCATTGCAAAAGCACGCAGATAAATAAATGACACAGATATATCTCAGAGAAACCCATTCCAAATCTTTACTGATACACAGGCACCTTGTGAACCATACTTCTGTTAAGGTCCTTAACAATGGTAAATCAATTAAATGAATAATGCCTAACATATACCAGACACAGTAGTTTTTGGAGTTTAGGATACCTGGCAAATAGCACAATATTTCTACTACTAAGGGGGCAGATGCTAAACAAATGAGCAATAAAATCTAATTTTGTGAAAGTAAGTATTGGCTTTGGTTATGTGGAGTCACTGGTGACCTTACTAACTTTCTGTTTCCTGAACATTGTCCTAGAAAAGTGGGAAAAAGAGGAAATTCAAAAAGGAACTTTGCTACAGAGAGCATCAGAAACATTGGCACCTAGCCCAGCAATAGTGGTGGACACCTTTAATCCCAGCACTCGGGAAGCAAAGACAGGAGGATCTCTGTAAGTTCAAGGTCAGCCTGGTTTACAGCCAGGACATCTAGGCCTGTTATACAGAGAAACCCTGTCCAAAAAAAGAAAAAAAAAGTTTGGCAGCTGAAAGCAAGCACAGAGTTGGAGGATCTTTCTGATGGTAGCTATCAGGGCAGGTTCTCTGAAAGAAATGACTGAGTGGACAAGAACTGGCATTACACAGGTCAGTTTGGAAGAGAACTCTTGACAAGGGTGGAGGGAGTCTAGTTGGCTGAAGGAGGGTGTGTGTGGCCTTAGCTTGTACCCAGACTGCTTGCCAACTGAGTCAGCCAGAAGAGGAGTCTGGGGCTACATGGAGGAACTTACAGAACATGGCAATGGAAAGATGTAATTCTTGTTCATTTTCTTAGTGAAATAAGACAGTGTTTCTCATGTCTCTTAACAATAATACTGATAGTGATAAAATAAAGCCTTGAAATATTAATTGGTAAAAAAAGATAACTTTCTCTTTTTGTGTCAGGCCCTTAATAAACTTGGGATGCGTAGCACTGGGGACTGAGATGCTGACTTATTCCAACTTATTCATCCACAGCGTCTTTTGGCTCCCTGTGCTGTAAGAACAACATACTGACATTTTTCATGCTTTTGGCCCCTCACGTTTTCTCTCCATTGAGAGAAATTTTTTCCAGAAGGGAGCTGCCCATCTTGACCAGTCTGTTTCGAATCCGTGCTCCACTGCACAGCCAGCCCTGAGAATGACAGGAACTGACAAACTCTCTGAACTTGTCCCATTGGATTTGTCTAATGGGCCTTTCTTTCCCTGACACAGATGAAAAAGTCATCCACAGAAACAGACCATTTGCCATGAACCTATGCAAAGGTAAAGGCAGTAACAGAGGAAACAGGGGGTGGAAATAAATCTAGGAAATTTGGGACACATAAGGTGGGCCAAGCAGATCTCTACTTTGAAAATTATAAAAGAAATGGACGGGATTGGATTTTGCTCTCCGAGGTGAGAATGCCAAGCTCCTTGCTTTAGACGTCTCAGCCTTTGTTATACCACAGCCAAGCTGGGTGGGGAAGGGGTCAGCAGTGGCTTTTATTGTCCATCCCAGGCCTCAGGGTCAAGTTCTTCTCCTAAAAGGTGGAAAGACCAGGGAGCAAGGGAAAGAAGGAAATGTGGGAGAAAGAGAGCTATTAAAATTTTGCAGCAATAAAAACATGCTCTTTCTTTTTTCTTTTTCTTTCTTTCTTTCTTTCTTTTTTTTTTGCAGAATTTATGTTGAGGAAAGCCTTCCAAACAGAGGAGTCAATCTCAGGATAATATTTTTAGGTCCCATAATCAACACCTAATGCGAACATCATATAAACTCAGAATTATCCTTGAAGAGCCCTTGCATCAACCATAAAAAATCTAACACCCTGTATTCTAATTTCTATTAACAATGAAATTGGAGGAAACATTGTACTAGGTTAAAAGAGAAAAAAAAAATGACCAGAAAGGATGCTTGGGTGTGGCTTCCTGGCCTGGTCATTTTCCCGTTGAGGCAGCTATAAAATCCTGAGCTTTCAATGAGACCCAGGTGATAGTGATGCCATCTTCGTTGGGTCACTCATTTTGCTTTATTTCCCTTTAATATTAAGGCTTGACAACCTTTATAGACGGTAAAGGATGTGTTTGTCATCGTGACGGTTAAATGAAATTGCGGCCATGCATCAAATCCAGGTTAGGGCTAAAGCCTGTGTGCCGATTAATGCTGAAGTATTATCTGCCCACTCTGTTTTCTTTGGATAATCCTGTAAACATAGAGATGAGGTCCAGGTTGCTTCTAACAGGAAGAAATTAGCTAAAGGAAGAGTTCAAATTGTTTTATTAAAGTCTTAAGAATTAATTTTTTTAAGAATGAACTTTGTAAATACCCAAGAAGTTAAAGATGCAGTTGAGAGTAAGAAAGTCTGCAGGACGAAGATGATTGGCTTTCCCGTGGGGAGGGGACATCTAGCCATCGTTCTAGAGTCTGGAAACACATACTTTGAAGACAGAGGTGGTGAACAGGAAGCTGTTCTGAACAGGGGCAGACTTTGAGCAGCATGGAAGGCTCTGGGCAAAGGCGGAGAAGACTAGCAAGGAGGCTTCCATGACAGGAGTGGTGCTGATGGGTCCAGGGGACAGGAGCAGAAATAGCCTTGACTTTCTCTGCTCTTTCTGGATTACATGCACACACGCACACACACACACTGCTCCCTATCTTCCTAAGATTTTGGAAGAACTAATTACTTGCAAGAGCGCTATTTGGTAAGAAATTATGTAACAGGTCTCATCCAAGTTTGGACAGCTTCGTGTAAATATCCAAAGACCTCTCTTCTCCCCAGGAAACAAACAGTACAGCATTGATGATAAACAGCCATTTTAGGTCTAAGAAAGAGATTTGTTGCAAAACCTTAGAGAAGTTCAAGGTGGAATAGAGATGGGGAATTAGGAGGTAGGTTTCCTAGAGGCCACAGCTAGAGGGCCTGTGGAAGAGTGGGCTGAGACTTTCCTGTAGCTATGCTGGAGTTAAGGTGTTGACCCTGATGGCTTCAAGGGCTAGAAGCTTGACTGAGTGGAGAAACTTAGCGACACAAGGAATCCAGTAGTGAAAAAGCAGCACACATTTCTTGGGCTTTATACTGTCACAGGCTCCCGCATGGCATCCTCTGAACCAAAGGAAATGATTCTCTATAGGGGAAATGTGACTCTGCCTTGATGGTGTGTGACTGGGGCTTGTGCTTGTTTGTGTTTCCAGTGTGAAGCCCTAAGAACAGGCACTGCAAGTCTGCCCTGCCAAGAGGAATTTATGACCAAGAACTTTGGTACAAAGTGTATTTGGTTATTTGAGATGCTGGAAATCCTTTCAGGTATTAGATCAGCACCCTGAAGTCACGTCCTCCACCACAAACAGTATGTCTGTATCATTATGTTACAGTGGCTGTCCTGAAACTCCCTCTGTAGTTCAGGCTGGCCCCAAACTCACAGAACCCCACCTACCTGTGCCTTCCGGGGGCAACTATGCCTGGCTGACCAAGAACTTTGGTTAGCAACAGAGCAGCATCTTCATCTGCCCTGTAGGGTACAACTTTAGTCATTACACACACAAGCAGAGGTCCGGGGTACTTATTTAGCCTTTTGGGACTTTTTTTTCTTTTTTCTTTGGTTTTTCGAGACAGGGTTTCTCTGTGGCTTTGGAGCCTGTCCTGGAACTAGCTCTTGTAGACCAGGCTGGTCTCAAACTCACAGAGATCCGCCTGTCTCTGCCTCCCAAGTGCTCGGATTAAAGGCGTGCGCCACCACCGCCCGGCGCCTTATGGGACTTTTAAGGAAAGTGCATGCACGTGCTTCTGGCAGTACTTCTGGGTCTACCCCACTAAATCTGGCTTATTGGAGTCTGCTCTGGTTCTTCTGAGCATTGTCAATCAAGTACTGAGTCCAGATAGCTGATTTCATAGGAAAGCCCCAGGTAGCAGGAGAAAAGGCATGGGGATATTGAGGCTGGGAAGGAGGAAACATCAGCCAGCGAACAATGCATTGAGATCTCTGCTGCAGGCAAACAGAAAGCAGTTGGGGCATTAATCCATGAGCTCTCCATGACTGAAAGGTAAGGAGAAAGGGTGTGGAGTTCACGGTCTGTCTGGTCTTTCCCTGTGGGAAGCTTCCACAGAATTAGAGAAGTCCTGGGAACCAAGGCAGAGAGACTAGGGGCAGCTGGGGAGGGACTGCCAGGAGCTGAGTTCAGAAAAGGGCCCGACTCAGGACGCCAAAGTGTCAACTGCCATCTCCAACACACAAAGTCAGGGCTCATCCTCCTCAGGTGGGGCACAGTCTAGATTGTCACTGAACTAGGCTCCATGGCCTTTTGTTTTGCCTTGGTCAATGGGCAAACCACCTGATTGCCTAAGCCCAAGGTCGCAAGCCCAAGGGCCGTCCTCCAGACTCTATGCTCTCTTTCTTTCCTAACACTCGCCGCTATGCTTCCGCACACTGACAGGAGCGTGCACATTAGTTCACGAAGTTGTTCCTTCTCTGTTTTCTCTTTAGTTTTATTTTATGTATATGGGAGTTTTGACTGCACGTATGTATGTGTACTTCATGCATGCAGTGACCATGGAGGCCAGAAGAGGGCATCGGATATCCTGGAACTCGAGTTACAGGTGCTTATGAGATGTCAGTGCTGGGAGCTGAACCTAGGTCCTCTGCAAGAGAAGGGTTAAGTGGCCTTAGCCTCCGAGCCATCTGTTTATCTTAAACCCTGTTTCTCTCCATTCCTAGCATATAGCTTGACCCCTGGTTCAGGTCCCCTTTGCCACTGCTCTGTCAGTGTGTTCCTAAGCAGAGGTTTTTCCATCCAGTTCTTGCCTTGTGCCTGTCTTCCCTCACATCAAAGTTGTATGACTGTTTCCATGCTTGCTAAAGTCTGAGACTCCCCCTCTGACAGAATCTATCAGGTAGACATTGGGGGGGTTCTATTTATCACAGTTCAATATCCCCAAGAGTGATTGAGCTTTTCCACCCAGCTCCACACCTTCTGAACTCTTCCAAGGACCTTTCTGTTCATGTCCCCAAGAAAACAGTAGGCTATTTCCATTGAGGCTGTTCTTAGGTCATGTCTACATGTGTTCAAAGACATGGAGCCATGCAGAACACCTTAGCCTTGTTGGCAGTGACCGTCTCCCCAATGTTCACAGGCCACACTGTGATGTCCTGTAAAGGGAGCAGGATGACCATGCATCCTGGGTAATTAGCGAGTGAGCGAGAGCCTTAAGATCTTACTGCTTTCAAAATACAGTGGGGATTCGGGATTGAAGTGTGAAAGCCGGAAGGGTTGTTAGCGATTGCTTTGAACAATTACCCATTAAAGAAATTCAAGCCCCAAAAGAAAAGGCTCCTTGACCAAGTTCTTACTCCCAAATAAACCGGACTTGGAGGACAAGGATCGTATAGCTAGTTCACACCAGAGTAGGGCATACAGTGGTCATGGTCTCCTCCCTTCTCAAAGCCCTTTCCCAGTAACACATGAAGAGACTATTTCAGAGACTTTGTATGTGCAAATGTCAGATGACAAGCTCCAAGTAGTTCAAATAATAAAGGGAAGTTGTTTCATGCAACTGTTAAGTTTGGAGGTACCTGTCATATCAATAAGGACAGGCAGATGAAGTGTAAGCCTAACCTAGACCATGTCATGTGACCTCTAGGATCACAGATGAGACACAAATGGAAGTAAGGCATGTTGAAATGGGGTAAGATAGACAAAATGTGTTTATAGATCCACAAAATCCAGAAGGGGACGGAGGTCGATGACCTGAACTCTAAAATATCCAAGTTACAGTTGATCGTATCTATTTACATAAAAGCACCGTGAGAGCTGCTTTGGGGCTGATGGCAGACGGGTGACCCGAAGCCAGAGAGGTCAGGGCTTTTTGTTTGACAACTGGTCACAGGTGATTAACATTCTTCCTCATGAGTTCAGTGGTCAGGGCTACATTCTCAGGATGATGACCCAGGACTTCCATCATGAAGCCTCGTGTGCTGTCTCCAGGGTACCGGAGGAGAGGAAAGGGGTTTAGTGAGTCTTCTGGCCAGGAAGCACAGTGAAGCTGGTCAGCATTGGGACTTTGGTTTCAGTTCAAGCCCCACTTTTTCTTCCCTGCCTTTTCCTCATTTGCTTTTCCTGTCTGTTCCTGCCAACCCTCAGTTCAGAAGTGAACGGTCTACTACCTAGGCCAGGATCTGCCCGGTTGCATCCTAGCCTGGCTTCCCACCCACCTGAGCACCTGCTGCAGCCTTGCTCAGGAACCTGCAGTGAAACCTTACTGATTTTAAGACCCAGCCCAAGGCCCTAGTGTAGACTCAAATATCCTCTCTCCCATGGTCCTACTCATGGGGCTGATCACCCACACAGAGTGACACCCAGCAGCATGGCATGTCTGTCTGTCTGTCCTTTGCAAGTGTAGCAGCCCAGCTTCCCTTCTTTCCATTGCTAATAGTAATCTGGTGTGCCTCGGCCTCCTCACTTTATGTGATCCTGGGCAACAGAGAATTAAACTTTTTTCTCCATATACCATATGTATGCCCTGTGTATCATGAGTAAACAGTATTAATTCACTGATTCCTAATCTTGTTTGATTAAGAATTCCTTATCATGGCCTTTAAATAAAAACTTTAAAAGTGTAGGTTTATGAAATAGAAAGTAGATAAATGAAAAACATCTTTCCCCATTTCCTTCTTGTTGCGAATTTCCCATTTGCTTGTGTGCATACAGAAGGGATGTGTGCCTCGGACCTTCCTTAGCCAGAAGGTGCTCCATAACCCTAATCCATGTGTGTTCCTGGGATTCCAATGGACATATGGATTGAAATGCCAAATTTGTCGTGCCTCCCGAATGCATTTCAAAATAAGACACATGAAATGGGCTCAGTACAGAAGAATCTAAATAAGGTTGTTTTAAAAAGCATTATAAATGTCACAGGAGTGGCTTTCCTTGGCTCTGTACTTTCACTATCCTGTCCTTAAGAAGCCAAAAGTCACCCAAGTGGTCTCAGCATCATTTTCCTTGGAAAGGGCGCCTGTGGGGACAGAAGCTTTGGAGGGACTCTTGTCTGGGGTAGTGGTAATGTGACTCCCCTGGAAGGACCAGGGTGCTTAGGGAAGGACATAGAAACAAATGAACTCTCGGGAATGAAGTCTGGCCCTGGATTCTCTCGAAGCCTGAGGTGGCCCTTGAGAACGCAGGGCAACTTCTCCAGTTATCAGAACTGGCGACACATGAGGTATGGAGAGAGTCCGCCAGCAGAAGCCACTTTTGTACAAGGGGCTAGATCCCCAAAATGGAGGAATCTGGTTGCAGGGAGCAGACAAAGCAGAAGCAGAGATGGAGTTCAGAGTCCTTAGGTTCACTGGCCTCCTCCTTCACCAGATGACCGCTTCCCTGGAGTATTGTACTTAATGTCCCTCCTGCCATGGGGCTTCTCCCTTGAACTAATCGGTATATTCTGCCTTACCTTTTAGAGGAGATGGTGGTACCTGTGGGTCAGCAGGCACAGTTGGACAGATCCTGTATCTTCTTGTGTTTGCCAAAAGTCTGTGCAAACAAAGACTAGCATAATTGGTCCCGTGCATAAAAGTCACAATTGCTGTGGACTGAATTATGACCTTCCCAAATTCATGTGTGAAATAATACCCAGGATGTGGCTGTTGTTTTTAAAATAAGGTCTCTAAAGAGGTAACTATAATAAAATCACTATGAAAAGTGTCCCATAAGAGATTAGGACATAGGAAGACATAGAGAAAAGACCACGGTGACACCATAGGAAGTTGAAATGCCAAAAGGCAAGCCTTCAGAAGGCCCATGGAAGTGGCACCTGATTTTCAAACTTCTGGTTTTTAGAAAATAAATTCTTCTTGTTAAAGTCACTCAGTTTCTAGCATTTCTCTAGGAGAGCCTGAGTCCATGAACATCATTGTTCAGAAGAAGCAGAGGAAGAAAAAAAAACCCAAAGAAATAAGACAACTGGGGAGGTCTGAACTTCATTAGGAAGGGAGAGAAAGAGGAGGGGAGGAAGGGAGAGAGGAAGAGGAAGGGAAAGGGAGAGGAGTTAGTTCATCCATCCAGAAAACAACCCTCCATATCTTTAGATTCTACATTTGTAGGTTCAAACAACTACGAATCAAAATGTTCAGAAAGATATTCTAACTGAACCAAACTTGAAAAGGCGTTTTCTTGTCATTGTTCCCTAAACAGTACAGCACAGCATCTCTTTCCCAGGGTTTATGTTACATCAGGTATTATAGACAATGTAGACAGGATGTAAAGCAGATGATAGGATGTGGATCATCACAGATACAATGCCCTTTGCATCATGGATTTAAGCCCTTTTGAAGACTTTTGTATCTATGGGTGGGGTGGGGGGACGAGCGGATGAGCAGGAACCAACCCTCTGTAAATGGGAAGTGTCCGTACTTTTCGGACTACTGTACTTTTCTTTAAGACCCTTAGAACATAACATGGAGCAGGAGGAAGAGGATCTTTATTTTCTCTCCCAGAGAAAATGAGGCGTGCCTTAAGGCTTAATAACCTGTGGCCACCAGCTGCTGGCACCCCATCTCTGCGAGGCAAGGATACATAGATCTGGTGATCTGTTCATTACTGTGTACTTAACACTGGGATTCAATAACTTATCTTTTCGTGTTTCTGCAGGACCCAACCTTGATGAGTCAATGCTATCCCTGAGCCTTAGGTTCACTGCTTCTGTATAACCTTGGTTCAAATGGTGAGAGTTCAAAACCGATAAAATATTTAATGTGTTTTTATTGCCCCTCTCAGCAATGCTTAAAGTCCTTGTTGGTCTCCCGCAAAGAGGATGGACAAGTGGCTCGGTCCCTTAGCTGCTCTTACAAGCTGCTTTGCAAATGGCTCTGGCAGGTGGCGCAGCAGAGGGGGAGGGCTCGCAGTCTGTCCCTGGAGCCTCTGCTGTGCAGCTCTCTCAGTAAAGCACCATCTTCCAGCCTTGGGTCGCCTAAGCGTCCCCGCCCCCACTTCTTGGGGTTATTTCTCCCTCCTGACTCATGCCTGCTGCTTCATTTGAGTAACTGTGCAAACGTTTAGCCAAGAGGCCATACCAGGCTGGAGGCTTATTTATGAGTCCTCAGGAGTTTCCAGCCCAGGCACTGAGGCGGCATTCCATGCCTTGCCTTCTGGTCAAATAAGGACAAAGGGAACCACGCCTTCCATTCTTGGCCCTGAAAGTAGGGACTGCTAGAATGCCCTGTGCTGTGTAGAATCCTCCCCAACACAGAAGATTCTTTCCCAGCACCCTGATGACCTCAGAGCTGTAGAATGATATAAATCAGGAGGAAGAGGTGCAGTGATCTTAGACCGTGATCTAAGGGTGCTCAGGGAGAGGGGCTTATCTCTCCCCTTTCTCAGCTTCCTGCAGGAAGGCCATGGTGCTGCCTCAGTTCTCAGGGTCTCAAAGGGGAAGTGCTTTTGCCATTGTCAGCAAGGAGTCATCAAAGAGGGTCACCACACAGAGCAATCAGTCTAAGACACACATCTGGAAAGAGAGCCCAAAGGTCTAGGACATTGCTGTTACTACTGGGAACACCCTTAGCAGAGCTCAGCCCCAGTGGGGGATGCTAAAAATCAGAGGTGGCCCTAACAGTTCTCATGAAAGCCAATCTACATTTGTGACCAGGAACAAAGCTTGCCTCTGCAAACTCCCCTCCTTAGCCCTTGTAGAGGACAGAAAACTCCCCAGATGGAAAAGCAACATACAGTCCAACACAGAGGTGGCAGGGTGGGGTAGTGTACAGGCAAACAGAACAGTTCATTGACTTCAAGGCCACACCAGGGGACCCTTTCCTGACTTTCTGGTAGCCTACCATGGGTGCCTCCTCATGCCGTGCCAGGAGCAGGCTGTCTGGTGGACACAGTTGGCTTGCTAGCCACCAGCCCCTTCCCAGAGCTCAGTCTTCCCCTAGAATATGCTAAGGCTACCTCTCTATGTGCTTTACCGGTGGAGGGGAGGAGAAAGCAAACAAAACAATGGGCAGGACGAAGCTTGGAATACTGTAAGTGCTTTCATTACAAGCATTGGGAGATGAGAGGGTAGCCCATCTATTTCCTCACAGAGGACCCTATACATTAGTGCTAAGCTAATATTTGGAGGATCGTGGTAGTGAGGATTTTAAAGGAATCCCTCTGGGGTTAGGTTAGATAGAGATGCTTCTTCATCAGATAAATATTTGCAGCTGAATGGAAAGAGCAGAAGGCAAAGGAAACAGGCCATGCAGCTACCTAGGCTTGCCTCGTTCCTGTACATCTCCATTCTTTCTTTGGGAAATCACATCTTTTTGCTCCATCCTCTTTAGCCTTTGCACCTGCACCTGTGAATCGTGCCTTCTTTCCATCCTCCATGTACTGCTGTCCCAGGGCTTCAAGACTCGCTGATCCCCACTGGTTTGGGAAGAGGAAATGTTCTTTCTTGACTTGAATGCTGTCAGGCTTCCCAGTATAGGTGTAACCTGACTGAAGAACAAAGGTCTCAGCTTGTGTTCACAAGCGGTCTAATCTGCCTCATTCTCTTCCTGCCCTTCACATATTTCCTCTTCTCTCTTCCTGGTGCACTCAGGAGTTACTATCAGGACCCCGAGGGAAGCCCCAGAATATCTCTAGAACAGTTGAGAGGTGGCGCACCGTGCCCTTAGCTGAAACTGTTACAGGCACCTAGGCTACCATGAGAAGCACTCAATTGTGTGGCTCGGAATACATCTAGGAAGAATTCTTTTAGGTGGTGGGGGAAGGAGAAGGAAGAAGCAAGGGACACCAAAAGAAGAACAGTGGGCAGACCAGGGCCAGATTTCTTTATCGTTCATTTCCAAATGAGACAGCAAAGTCTGTAGTGGGCAGGGCCCAGGCCTGGCATGAGTCAGCCGCCAGGACAATCTACTGCCAGTTGATTAAATTAGTGTTTGTTAGAAGCCAGGAAGGAAGAGGGGGTGCTGCGTGCAGGGCTAGATGGAGAAGGAAGAAAATTGTCTTCATAGCTTTTGAATTATTTATGACCTGGAACTTTACATGCAGAAGCCTAACCAGACTTGATGGAGAGGGCTGGGAAGAGCTCTCTCTTCCCTTAAAGCCACAGAGCGCATGCTTTGGGTCCCCATGGAGGACCAGGAGCATGCTCACAGTGACAGACTCCCCTGGACAAAGTGGAGTTATCTTAATTTGTATTATGACCTTGAAAGCAAAAATGCAGCCCAGAACCCCGCTGTCATACGGGCACAGGGAAGCAGATTTCCCAGCAGCCTCTGGAGCGACAGACATAACCCTGCGAACGCACACTGCACTTTGATTTTGCCGTGGTAACTGGGATGACTGTCAGATCAGTGGACAAAGGAGAGGTCTCTTCGATCCTCGCCTCTGGCTTCCAGCCAGATGGGAGAGAAACAAAGACTTCAGAGCCCTGGTTTTTCAGCCCCCTCCCTCTCCCTCCTCCCAGTGTTTCTCTCTTCCTGCCTTAACCACTTAGAGACCATGCTTTGGGTAGAGCCCGCTGACTGCACTGATGTTTTGGGAAATAATGTCTAATCCCATGTATCCATGTGAATTACGTCTGAAAGGAGATCTTCTCTTGGAGGGATGTTTCAATCCAGAAGAGACAGACTTCAGGGATGGAAGGGGCGGTGTGTGGATGGGCACCTACCCCAATTGTGTACCTGGGGTCTGGTGGCTATCTTTGTTTCTGGTCCTTCTGACTAGCAGGGCAGCATGGCACTCTGAGTGCCCACCTGAAGGAGCTGCCTATGACCCTCATCCAGATCTGAAGCTTGTGTCTTCTAATAGGCAAACAGTGTCCTCCCACAGACCCTAGCTCTGCTTCTAGCTGCGGGAAGGACTCCTCTCTTCAGCCCCTGGACCAAGGCACAGTCTAAGGTTTTCACTGAACAAAGCACCCAGAAGCAATGGCTTTATCTGGGGAGTGGAGAAGGAGAGGACAGGGGAGCTTGTGCTGAACGGTAGCCAGCAGGCACACGGTGGCAGACACAAGAACTAGCAGCGGACAAAGAGCTGGACAGGTGCTTTGGGAAAGCATCAGCAAGGTGATTCCCTTGCTCCCTCACCAGGGCTCAGTCACACATCCCCTTCTGAACAGCACAGAAGCCAGCTCAGTCCAGGGCTGATCTTCCAGCAAGAGCTGAGTGAATCATTGCTTGCAGTCATTAGTGTAAGACTTGCATCTCCACCTCTATAGCGACAAAAGGAAGACGAAAAACAGAAAGGATACAGTGTTGGACTTGAAAGTGGGCTTTCCCCTCCACCCTACTCCAGCACCCCAGGGGCCCATGTGCCCCAGACCCCGTGAGAGGAAAGAATTGATTCCTACTGCCCGGATACCAAGCGGTGAAATAAATTGAGGTCATTTTCATAATTTAGACAAAAGTCTCCCTTTCTACTTGAATTACTGAGATATTTTAGGCAAATGCAGATTCAAAAAAATTAAATAGCAGAACTTGAGTTTGGGAACTCATTAAAAAGCATCGCGACTTCCTGTATTTTATCAGTTATAAACAACCGGGAAGAGAGGGAGTTTGCCTTTTTTTTTTCTTTTAAGGAAATTATCTGGAAAATTACCCAGGTCTTTACTTCCTCCTTCTAGATATGAGATCTGCACAGGCTGTCTTCAAGACAGTGACCTCATTGGAGCAGCCTTACAAGATAAAACCAGGGAAACGAAAAGGCCAGAATCCTCCCTCCGGTTTGGCTCCTTCTGGCCATCTCTCTCTCTCCTTTCCAGTTGTGTCTCATCTTCCCTCATGGGAAAGAAACCCACCCTACTTTTCCACTTTCCCACTTAATAGGAATGCACTGAAAATTAATATTGCAGAGAGACCAGGAGGGCCAGAAGAGCCCATCCTATCTCCATGGGAGCCCTTATCAGTTTTACTTTGCTTGCCACTCACGGTGCTGCCATGGACATATTTGCTTAAAATCTTTCTAAAAGATCTCCTTTCTTTTTCTGACCACCCCCCACCATGACCACTAACGACAGGAAACTGCACTGAGCTAAATTCAAGAAAGGCATATGTTTGCCTGTCCATCAGCTCAGCCACTAGGGTTGAAAGTGATGCTTAAAGTAACTCAGTGAGGACTTAGGCTGAGTACAACGGCAAGGAAGATGACCACTGCGAACCTTGGCCCACCTTCTCCACACTTCAATTTGTAAAAAATTACACTTGCATGTGTGTGTGTGTGCGTGCGTGAGTGCATGTGTGTGTGTGTGTGTGTGTGTGCGTGCGTGAGTGCGTGTGTGTGTGTGTGTGTGTGCGTGCGTGAGTGCATGTGTGTGTATGTGTGTAGGTGTTATCAAGCTTTTAGCATCGAGCACCTTTACCCTCTTGCCCACCTCTCAGTCTGTCCAGCATTAGTGTTGAAATTGGTACAGAAAGGAGAAGGTAGTCTCCAGGATGGGAGGGTAAGCCCTGTTGAAATGCTGGGCGACTGTTCTTTGGATACTCTGTCCTCACCTTTCACGGCTGACACCCCACCTGGATTCACACTACTGCGTGTCTCTCGCCCAGGTGTCCGAGGCAGCTCTGGGCGTGGTCCTCTCGATTCCAGCCTTATGGACCCAGCAGCTCTCCCCTCTGTTACTGAGAGGCCATTCGGACAGCAGGCTTTGCCATGTTTCTGCCTCCAC
>PVIU01015826.1:0-46991 GCA_004026605.1 Ondatra zibethicus
GGTAGTGCTTCCAGTACAGAATGATATGTCGATCTGCTGTTTGTGTCAGTCTTTCAAATTTTACTTTGGGGCAGAGGATGCTTTTTCAGACTTTTGATATTGTCTCCCACTCATGTCAATCATGAACAAAAATTTGGTGAGAAAACAAATTCGCACAATGTGTGTATTTTTACCTAATAATGACATCTCATGCAGCATTACAGCAGGCAACAGATATCACTTGCAGCCTTACCCCAAAGTGAAAGAACACAGATTTCATACATATTTTCCAGATTTCTATCACCACCCTCTGGGCAAATGCACAGAGGGAAAATTCAGGCACTTCTCTTCCAATACTACTTTCTCAGCTACATTCCAGAAAATGGTATTCTAAAACAGGCCTATCATCAGAAAGGGACTTCAACGGTGTGTTTACATTAAAACCATCCATTTACACTTGGATTCACATGGTTGTTTTTGCTGGTTTTAGTAGTACATATTAGTAAAACATTCTTAAAACAAATTCTGGGAAAGAGCCTACCCATTAGACCACAAGGAGGATGAAGAGGAAAGTACGATGGTTACTATAACATGTTTTACAATTGTATCTTTTGCAAAAGCTACAAAACCAGCAAAGAGGTTTTAAATTTTACTATTAATATTTCCTCAATAATTATTCCTAAACATATCTAGAAATATATATAATAAGTGTAATGTAGAAAATTTGACATGAGTATTTTTTATTGTTTTTATTGAGCTATATATTTTCTCCATTCCATTCCCTTCCTCTCCGCTCTCCTTATATCCTCTCCCATGATCCCCATGCTCCCAATTTACTCAGGAGATCTTGTCTTTTTCTACTTCCCATGTAAGTCTCTCTTAGTGTCCTCAATGTTGTCTAAGTTCTCTGGGATTGTGAATTGTAGGCAGGATTTCTTTGCTTTATGTCTAAAAGTTACTTATGAGTGAGTGCATATGATGTTTGTCTTTCTGGGTCTGGGTTACCTCACTCAATGTGATGTTTTCTAGATCCATCCATTTTCCTGCAAATCTCAAGATGTCATTATTTTTTTTCTGCTGTGTAATATTCCATTGTGTAAATGTACCACATTTTCCTTATCCATTCTTTGGTCCAGGGTCATTTAGGTTGTTTCCAGGTTCTGGCTATGACAAACAATGTTGCTATGAACATAGCTGAGTACATGTCCTTATGGTACAATTGAGCATCCTTTCGGTATATACCCAAAAGTGGTATTGCTGGATCTTGAGGTAGGTTGCTTCTTAATTTTCTGAGAAATCACCATACTGGTATCCAAAAGTGCTGCATCAGTTTGCACTCCCACCAGCAATGGAGGAGTGTTCCCTTTACCCCACATCCTCTCCAGCATAGGTTATCATTAGTGGTTTTGATCTTGGCCAATCTTACAGGTGTAAGATGGAATCTCACAGTTGTTTTGATTAGCATTTCTCTGACCACTACGGATGTTGACCATTTCCTTAAGTGTCTTTAAGCCATTTTAGATTCCTCTGTTGAGAGTTCTCTGTTTAGGTCTGTACCCCATTTTTTATTAGATTATTTTTTCTTTTCATGACCAGTTTCTTGAGTTCTTTGTTTATTTTGGAGATCAGCCCTCTGTCTAATACTGGGGTTGGTGAAGATCTTTTCCCATTCTGTAGGCTGCCGTTTTGACTATTGACTGTGTCCTTTCCTTTACAAAAGCATCTCAGTTTCAGGAGGTCCCATTTATTAATTGTTTCCCTCAGTGTATGTGCTACTAGGGTTATATTTAGGAAGTGGTCTCCAATACCAATGTATTCAAGTGTACTTCTTACTTTCTCTTCATTGAGGTTAAGTGTGTTGGTTTTATGTTGAGGTTTTTGACCCACTTGGACTTGAGTTTTGTGCATGACAATAGATATGGATCTAGTTTCATTCTTCTACATTAACATGTACATTTTCAAAGTATATTTTTGCTTGGCTAAATTATTGTTATTATACCACATGTATTACAAAGAACTTTATAGAACAAAGAAGTTTTTGTTTTCTTTAGTAACCAGTCATCTCCCTTTACAAGGAACCTAAAATCAATTGTTTCTCAATTATGATGTAATTTTAAAGATAATGCTTCATGGAACAGATGTTCAGAAAATGAGACTTTATCTTCTCAATAGGAATAAAACTAAATTTAAGGTCTTACTATATGTCTCTAAAACACAGAATCATAAAAATTCAGGCCTGGATGAGACATTTGAGATTCATGGTCCAATACTACTGATTTAAAAATAAAGACCCTGTGAGCTCGAGAGGTTAGTTGACATTCTCAATCTCAAGGTCACAGTAGTTAGTGTCAGACTGGGAATTTAGCATCCCAGCCAGTCCGCATGTCTTTCTCTTCAAAGGGAGTCTGGAGACTCTATTTCAAAAGCATCCTTACAGATGTGCACCCATGGTTCTGATTCTGTCATCCGCTGAGAAGGAACCATCTACTCTTGGACACTTCCATTGTCCCAGGTCTAACCTCCTCTGAGAAAATGCAGTCTCTCCCCATCCAGGTGGGCTCAGAATGCTCTTAAGGAACTTGGAGGTCATATACTAGTCATTCAGCATTTAGACTGACTCACCCTGATTAAATGTTGAAATAGGGACATATGTCTTCCTGGATGTACAGCAAAGATGAAGCAAGCTGTTAAACATCTGTAGTTCCATGTTGTCTATGGGAACATTTTAAGATCTGAGTATATAAATGCAGTTAATAAGCTAATTGATTTATAATTAATAAATTGATACTTTCAAATAAAAAGAAATTCATCTAAGAGTTCCTTTGAAATATTCTGTTTTTATCCCTATCTCCTGAAAGAATATCTGGGCATTAGAAAGCTTGCTAATTAATTGATGCTCATTCATGAATTAACAAACCCGCACATATAATAGTATAGGTCTCTTAGATAACTTATTGAATACAATGTGATCTGAGGCAAAGGCAGGCAAGTATCTGGTTCTGCTATTTGTTTTCTGCCTTTCAGCTGTATTTAGATGAGAAAACCCAGACCCAGGCACAGATCACCCATATGAGAAAACTGCCTGGGATGTTATCTTCAAGAATTAACTAAAACAAAACATCATAAATAACCTGAACACAACTCAGAACCAAAGGAAAGTAACAGAACAACTTCCAGATCTCAGTATAGCCTGTGCGGAATGGATGGGTGTCTGGAGATCCTGCCTTGTGAGAAATGAACACATATTCCACTTCAGTGTCCTACAGATACACAGATGTTCAGAAACAATAAACATGTTACACGTTCTATTTGCTGTACTTTTTCTTTCCTGCCACTGAACTGCACTTGCCATTAGCTAAGTTGTCATTTATGTAAGTCATTAAACTTCTGCTCTGCATCTAGACATGGTACAATTACAAAAACCAAGAAGCCCAAGAAGCAAAGCTACCAAACAAATCTGCAAGGCATAGGTTCATGGATCCTTTTGAGGGGTTAATCATTTCATTTCAGAAAACGTTCTTGAATGTTTACAATAAAAATATAGATAAACATTTAAATATTAATTATAAAGTAATAAGCATTACATAAAAATATAGAGTAAAAATTGTATTGAAACATGTGCAGCAACTTTTAAGTAGTTATTTATTAATATATGTACTTGTGTATGTACAATGTGTATATGTCTGTGCACATGCACATATGTCTGTAGGCATGAGTGCACAACAAGCATGTAGTGATTAAAGGACAAACCTGTAAAGTTTCTCTCCTTCAAACTTTATGCAGGTCACAGAAACCAAACTCATATTATCAGGCTTATACAACAAGCTCCTTTACTCACTGAATTATTTAGCCTATCCCTCAATATATTTTATATACCTATCAATACAGTAAAGAGAAACTATCATTTCTCAATAATGATAACTAAAGGATATGGGAATATATGCAATACCTGAACCATTATAAAAAAACTTGTAATTTTTATGAATGATAAGGTAGGGCTAATACTAGACTTCTGGGATGAATATACGCATTTATCACTAAATAAAGTGCTCAGTTTCCCTTAAAATCAAGGGAAACAACTTCCAAGCGAATTCCCATTCATGTTTGTGATGATTTTAATTCTTTCAATATTCACCCCAAAGAAGTGTGGCTCTAGGATGTAGAACCCATGTTTAGAAGTCTCCTGATTTGAATTCTAATCATGCCATGGGATATTGTGACCTTGGGTGATCAACTTTACTGATATGATTTTTGTTAAGTGGAAGCAGAGATGTGTGTTATGTGAACTGGTGGTGAGGGAAATAGTGTAGAATAACCAGTTAACACACTGTCTGCATACATTAAATTCTCACTGTATTATGCTTTTGCAAACCATAGAAATACTTTTTTTTCCTCCTTGACCTTTTAATCTTTTAGCATAATTTAACTTTCAAACAAGCATGTGATTCTCCTTTCCTGTTGTTGAATATTAGGTTATTCTATATTTTAGCAAATTAAAGCATAAAAACAAAACAAAAGTGCTAAAAAGATCAAGGTTCAGTGCAGTTCTATAAAAGCAATAATACATACATTATAACACTAAAACTAAGAGTTCACAAAGATACAACAGCAATAAAATGTTTTCATATACCCAACTGCATATCATTGGAAAGGAATTAATATACACTGAATTTGAGGCTCTAAATTCATTCTCTCAATCAAATAAATATGTTACCCTAAACATTAGCTACCCAATGTAATGTGTCATATCATATCATCAAGGGTACTTGTACATAATTGATTCAGAATTGATCTGAAAACTAAACAAGAGAATATCTCTGAGCATGAAATTTAATTTCAATGCAACAAAGGTCAGATCAGCTGTATCTATTTCTAAAGCAGTTCAGGGATTTTTAAAAAACTTCATCCTACTGGAGTTGGTGAGCTCCCATTAGCTCTGGTATACTGTTTCAGTGGGTGTACCCATCATGGTCGTATTCTCTTTGCTCGTATTCTCACTCCTCCCACTCTTCAACTGGATTTTGGGAGTTCAGTCGAGTACTCTGATGCAGATCTCTGCCGTGTTTCCATCAGTTGCTAGATGAAGGTTCTATGGTACTATTTATGATATTCATCAGTCTGACTACAAGGTAAGGTCAGTTCAGGCAGCCAGACAGGGAAGGAAATAGCATAGGCCCAAAATAGTCCCTCTGAATGTGGGTGACAGTTGTATGGCTGGGGCAGACTGTGGGGCCACTGGCAGTGAACCAGGATTTATCCCTACTGCTTGTACTGGCTTTTTTGGATCCTATTCTCTTTGGATGGATACCTTTCTCAGCCAAGATATAGTAGGAAGTGCCTTGGACCTTCCCCAAAGCAATGGGTCTTACCCTCTCTGAGGAGTGGTTGGGGGCTGGAGGAGTAGGAGAAGAGAATGGGAGGAGAGTGGGAACTGGGATTGGTATCTAAAATGAAAAACAGATTGTTTTCTTTTTTAATTAATTAATTAATTTTAAAAACTCCATCCTACCACTTGAGTAGTTCATCCTCACTCCCAATCTAGTGTATTAATGAATTTTTTCTTATTCTCACCCCTACACACACACACACACACACCCACGCACATGCACAGAAGACAAAATCAAAATCAGATTTCACATTTTTTGGAAGAGGACTCAGAGACTAGGAATTCTTTGCCAATTTAGGATCTACCAAAACCTTTTTTTTAAAAAAGAAGTTTGGTAATTTCCCTTATGGTTTCAATAAAAACTTTTGTCAAGAAGGTAAAGAGAGAAATGAATGGGAAGAGGGAAAGGGAAAGAGAAGAAAACCCCCACAACACATGTCAAGAGATAGTAGGAAAGACAGAGTAGACTCCTTTGCCAGGTAGCCATTCTTTTATTCTAAAAGAACTGGAAAAGGGAAGCAAAGACAAGATTCAAACATTTATCAAGTATGCATTTGAACTAAATTACATTTGAGCACTTGAGAGTCAATCTAATTTCTAGAAAACTTTATAATTTTATGATTTTTAAAAGTTTAGTGTCATAATTGAAGGCAATGGGGAGTTGGACAAGAAAATTTAGAAGGAAATAATAAACAAAAAAGTGAAGAAGGGGGAAGAAACAGTACATGCAGTACATAAACTTAATTTTTACATAGGAAACTTTAAGTTGCCAGAAGAAAGAAAATTTAAAAGGGATGGAAAGGATGGAGGAAGCTATCTTCTCAAATGACTGATGTAAACTTAAACCTAGCTTTTCATTTGAAAGATGCCTCTCTAAGTTCAAAAATACCCCAAGCTTTAGCTACAAGGGTATTGATTTAGCCTGGTATCAAGAAAGGGATCACGGGGGCAGAATAAACTTTGATTCAGTTATGCTGCAGGTAACACATTAGAGGCCCAATAACATTGTACCCCAGAGATCAGCCCTCCTCAGCCTCAGTCCACTGGTTCTCAACAAAAAAATTTACAAGTTCCCTCAGGCCCACTGATAATTCACACAACTCTAGTAATTTGGCAAATAAATGCATTTATTTTTGCTCAAGCAACTGCTCCTGCTGGGATTAGAGCCTCAGATCCTTTGGCTCCACAGCAAACAGTCAAATGGTGATGTCCAGCTCCAGAAACCTGTATTTAATCAAGCCCATTAGCTCCCTGTACACCCATAAGCTGCTACCTGGGAAAAGCTACGTACTCACTGAATGTTTGACCTTGAACTATAAATGAACCATAGTGTTATAACTAAGTAATGGACAGTGGGGCTAAAGATTCTAATTTTCCATGCCTTGTGTCTTCTTTCAGGATTGCAACTGGATGCAGGAAGTGATTGCTTTTATTTGTCTTTCATCAGTAATCCAAATTTAATATGTCCTTATCCTCTGAAATAATCATTCTTTTTAGTAATACAAAACCCCACCTACAACAGTATTCATTAAAGAAATTTTCTTTGGAAAATGGGGCTCTAACATTTCAGAACTTTGCATTCATTTTCCTCAAGAATTCAAGTCCATTTAAGAAAGATCAACACTTGCAAAATTAACATTATAAATTATCTGAAAAAAGACAAGCTTTGACTCCCAACCAAGTAACATAGAAACCCCCATTTCCTTATAAACTTCCATCATTTATTTTCTTTTCTTTAGTTTTATTGCTCTAAAGCTCACTTTAATGCATTTGTATTAAGACCAAGAAAATTAATATTAAACTACTGGAAATGAAAATCAAGGCACCTCTAAAGAATTTTTGAAAGTTGTCTCTGAACTTACTTCTGTTTATTATGCACCTTAGCAAGAACCATGCTTTCTTTCCAGTCATTTTTAGTGGATTCCAAGTTTGATATATGCCCAATGAGAATGATTACATGCTCAGAGTAATGTAATTTCTTCAATTTCCCCAGTTTCTACAATATTTTGAAACATTTACTGTCAAAGTAGTAAAATACTCAACACAGAGGGAAGTGTCAGGAACTACTCTTCATTCTCATGCTCAGAAGGTATTCACAGACCAGTTTCAATAAAAGACCCTGAATTGTCTGTCAATCACATCTATCAGTCCCCTTTAAGAGAGTGAAACATCTGGTTTCAATGGACCTTCATAGAAAGAGACCATAAAGAGGGGCCCTGGCCACATTGATCCCCCTTTTGGCATCTGAGATTGCCAGCCTAGGTCATATCTAAACCTGAAAATAGAGAAGAATATGGAATGCACACAGAAGGTTCTTCATATACAAAAATAAACTCCCCTGGGAAATCTAAGAGTCCATTTCAAATCCCAGAAAAATGAGACTTTAAAGAAGAATCCAGTTGACTGATCTACTTAAGGCAAAAGGCAAGCATCATGGATTGCTACTTGGAACTTCAAATACTATAATTAACACGTCTTTGAACCAAAAAATTAAAAAAAAACTGTAGAGTCTTCAGCTCTGTATCTCAGTCATCACCATAGGAGGCTTGGTTTTGCAATCTGATGAGGGAGGAGATAACCAGAAGGAACAAAAGGATACTCCTACTGTACCCTTCCAGACTTCTTAGAAATAAAGAAAAAAATGAGGGGGGGGGAGGAAGGAAGGAAGGAAGGAAGGAAGGGAGAAAGAAAGAAAGAAAGAAAGAAAGAAAGAAAGAAAGAAAGAAAGAAAGAAAGAAAGAAAGAAAGACTTTGCCATATCTCAAGAACAGCAACACCCGCATCCTCCACCAGGAAAGTAAGGAACATTTGAGAGACAGCATGTATTTTTTAAGTGTTCTCAACAATATTGCAGTGGCCTACTTCAGGAGCACAAGAACTTAAATCCTGACCAGTACCAGAGCCTCCACAGTGCAGAATACTTAGCTGTTAGGCAACCTTGAGTCCTACACAGATTTTGAGCCTTTGAAGTCTTAAGTAGCATCTATACAGGTCATAACTACAATGAGCTACAAATAGCATCTACACAGACCATAACTACAATGAGTAACAGATACCTCAAATTCAATTTTCTTTTGATTGTACGCACAAAGCCTGGGAAGACCATGGAAAGCACTAGATTTTAGTCTTCCAAATAGATAGACAATAGCCCCAGTGGAAGCAGCTTACCTGGATCAATTTCCACTTTGATACTGTCAGTCCCAGTGAGGATTAGCTCTGCCACTATCTCTTCAGTTACCTCATCCCCTTTCTGAGACACAGCAGTCAAAATAAAGCATTCTTACAGTCAGAGATGAAAAGGATCCTCTCTTCTCCCAAATATAACATGTCTAGACTATGACTTTATAATATTATTACAAAGAAAGGGGATCGAGGAACTTTCTAGTGGTCATTATATTTACTTCAGAGAATACTGTTTCTTTCCTATTCACCACCCCACCAAACACACACACACACACACACACACACACACACTAACATAGTGTGGAGAGGAATAGATAATGGCCAATGTTACTATTGAACAAGGGTAAAGCTGAGGTTCAGACAACTTCAAAACATAGAAAGGTGGATCAACAGGAAACATAAAATGTTGAAAAAGAGCATTGAGTAAATCAGAGAAACCGTTAGACTATGCTCAGACCTGACAAAGTCAATTTCATGCCCTTCACCACCTGGTGGACACACTGGTTCTGAAGCTCTTTGGTTTCAAGGGGAAGAGAAAGGAATCAAAATATTGATTAAAATATTCACCTTCTAATTTGCAATAGGACAGATAGGCATCCCCTTCAACCCTATTCAGTACTGTGAAAAAATAATGAAACATTCATTGAATGGAATATGACACAAGAACCTTTCTAAAACTTTTCCTAAGCTGATTTTTCCCAATGATTATCCTATTATGCTATTTTTTGTTTGTGCTAATGTTTTGCTATTTTAAAGAGAGGCTCAATAACAAAGCTCAACAGTTTATAATTTTGAAAAGTTACTGATATTGAAATAGTAATTAGTATCCTTCAACTTCTTTAATAACAGAGAGAAAATGGATCTCAAAAGATGACAGATTTTAATTGTTCTGATTATCTGTGAAAGTTTTTGCTGTTGTTATTATTGAAAAATAGTCAGGACACCAAGCATGAATGTTTCATATGTATACCAAGATATATATCTAGATCAGTGTGAATTAGCACAAACAGATACATTTTCTACACTGTGCAAATTTTGCAGCTGCCTAGTTTTCTGCTAGAGTTTTAAAGAAATTATTTCAATTTATGAGGAAAATATAAATTCTTATAAATTTATTAATAATGGTAGGGAAACCTTCAAAAGTATTCAAAGGAGCAGGATTTATGTTTGGGGAAAATAAGCAGAGCAAGTTTTACTGGTGAGGGCCATGGTTGAAGATGGAGGATGAGAAAGGAATTCACACTAATCCTGAGAAAATAAATGTAAAGGATCAAACACCAATGAATACTCAAAGCAGATGTGAGGGGAAATAATAGGATTTCACAATAAAGAAGAGCAAAGCACACAGTAGCAATGTGAATGCAGAGTATCATTGGTACTTGGTGAAAATGAATAATTACCATGCAGGTAATCTCTATAGCTAGGTATGGGTCAGAATTACTAAATACAGAAAATGTCTAGTTGGAAAAAAGGAATATTAAAACAGATATATGAAATGCCTATGATATTTTGCATACTGAAGACTCCGCTAAAGGCAAATTATCTCAAAAGAAGGAATAAAATATTTTTTGTGGGCTTGTTGCTGCTCCCTGTTGTGCAATCCCCATTTCCCGGGGGGCGGGGGTGGCAGAGGATAAGAAGATGACACAGACTCCAAAAGATTCTAATGTTAAAGCTCTTTATTGTAAAATGGTTTTTTTATGGGGTTAGGGAAATTAAGCTTCCACAGAAACGTTTTTGTTTGGTTCTTTTGAAACTGGCAGTTGCTACTGGTGAGTTGTGATTGGCTAGGAGTGCGCATGAGGAGCTTCTAGAAATGCTATAGTGAAAACCCATCATTTTATTTGTGTTCTAGACTGTGGATCCTTAAACTTTTGCCATTTGTGCCCTTTTTCCACCTAAGAAAATTTTATATAATCTTGGGCATATAGGTGTATAAAATATACATGTTAGGGAATATTATTTTAAGGTGTTTTACTTTGTTTACACTGCATTTGTTTAACTCTGTGAAGCTATGTTACTGTGCCAGTATATAACACCTGATGGTCCTAAGAAAGAGATGAATGGCCAATCAAGGCAGGAACAAGAATAGGCAGGGCTAGTAGGTAGAGAGAATAAATAGGATTTTATTTTAAAACAATTCTTTGCCACATACATAATTTACCACTCATTAAAAACAAAAACAAGTCTTATGCTAATGATATAGGGGTGCTTTTTGCATAAGAAATATTTAAAACCTTAGGACTTAGACTTCTTTAATGCTTTTCAGAGTTGATCAGCATTTCGAATTTATAAACCTCAATGCTAAAAATGCTCTCTCACATCAATACATAGTATAAAATGCAGAAGTATGTTGGGTCCATTTCAGAATTATTGAAAATTCTATCTTTTTTGATGTAAAATTTGTTTAATTTTTTTATCTTTCACATATTACATCCTGACCACAGTTTCTTCTCCCTCCATTTCTCCCAATCCCTCTCTCCAGCCTCTCATCTCTTCCAGACCCACTTATGTTTCCCTACAGAAAAGAGCAGGCTTCCCAGGGATATCAACTGAACATGACATAATAAGTTATAATAAGACTAGGCACATGTCTTCATATCAAGGCTGGACAACATAACCCAGTAAGAGGAAAAGGGTTCTAGGAGCAGATAAAAGAGTCAGAGACAACCCCCACTAGCACTGTTAGGAGTTCCACAAGACACCAAGTTACACAACCATAACATATGTGCAGGGACCTAGCTCAGACCTATACAAGCTTCCTGATTGTCACCTTTAGTATCTGTGAGCCCCTATGAGCCCTGCTTAGTTGATTCAATGGGCTTTGTTCTTGTACTGTCCCTGATCCTTGACCAATCTGGCTACTACAATTCTTCTTCTCCTCTTACTAGAAGTTCCTCGCGCTCTGCTAATGTTTGGCTGTGTCATTTTTTTTAAATCAAATCAGCAACTCAAAGAGTGATTTTTGACATTGAGTCTGCTAACAAACTACAACCATAGAAAAAGTAATTTGATACTTACAATAATGGTAGGAAATTATTAAAAGTAATAGTTTTTCATTGAAGCTCAAATATTTCTGGTTATTTTCACTGACATTTGTCAACAGAACACACACAGTGATGGTTTGATTTTGCAGTGACCACCAAGGCTCATGTTCTGAGCATTGCATCCCCAGCTTATGCTGATGTTTTTCTTGAAGGCTATGGAGCTTTTAGTAGGTAGAGCTTGACTGACAGAGGTCGCTCCACTGGGAAGAGTGTGTTCTAAACATTACATGTACTCTAGTTCCACCAACTTTCTCTGCCCTCTGCTACACACCTATGAGCAAGCCCTTGCTTTGTATCTCTGGTGCCAGAGTAGACAGCTTTTACTACCATACCTTAATTAACCCTACCATAATTAACCTTAACCCTTAGCCTTTGAAGGTATTTTATTGCAGTGATAGAAAAGATAATCAATATGCTTACCCAAAGAATTTTCCTATATGGCCGTAGAGCTCACAATTTTGTTTGTTTGCTTAACTTTGAACAGAATATTTTAAATATACAGTCTTTATGACAACAATGAACTACTTCAGCTCATGGATAAAGTGTAATAATCACACCAAAGCAACTAACATATCTACTTCCTCAAATATTTATCATTGTGAAGTAGTCAAAACTCTTTTAGACTATTTTAAAATATGAAACATATTGTTGACTATGATCATGTTGCTATCCAATATAATACCTGACATTATCATTCCTATCTGTCAGTTTTTCCCCTTTTCCCTCATCTCTCCACCCCAGCTTCTGAGAATCGTCACTTTATTTTCTCCAATGCTTTTTGATTCTAAGAGTGAGATGATACGTGGCATATCTAACATAACGCCCTTAGATTCTACTTATTTCAAATAGAATTTTATCTTGCATTTTATTGTATACACATCATATTTTCTATATCCATTCATCTACTGATGGTCACTTAGGTTGTTACCATGCTCAGTTACTGTGAAGTGTGTTGCAATACACATAACAGCTAGATGTCTCTTCAACATACTGAGCTGATTTGCTTTTGGTATGTACCCAGGGAATGGGACCATCGCTGCTATGACCATTCTGCCATTTTTAGGTGTCTGATATTATTGTCCATAATGGCTATACTAATTTACATTCTTACCAACTGTGTGCATTCATAAGTGTCCATGAGTTTCAAAAGGAGAGCCAATATCTAAGTCATGGTTTTAAGCCAGAGGCAGTTCACACATAGCAGACATACCAGGAGCTAAATTACAGCACATGGGGAAACTGGCTGATTCATACTATGGTCCCTTGTTTCTTCCTGTGTCTCTTTTTAGAAGATTGGCCCCTTAGCATTTGAACAAATAACAGAACTGTATGAAACTTTCTGTCTCTCTGGGTGTCTGTTGTTCTTTCCCTTTCATAGAGCAGGCCTAGACCTTGAAGAGCTGAACCTGCTTTGTCTGGGCCTCAGAGGCTCCAAACATCTGGGATGGAATGTTGCAAAATCCAGCCCTCCATTTGTTCATACTCCAGAGGCTTTGCAGACATCCCCAGTAGCACATGATAAGCTCAAGTGCCATTAAGTCATAAAAAGAAGGAGAAAAACCTCGCACTAACTGGCTGTGTCGGGCCTTAAGTTAAGTGGTCTCTCTGTTTTATTAAACTGTGTAGATGATGCTTCCAAGTAAGTCCCCAGGTACAAAGAGCAATGAAAAAAGAAAGAAAAGAAAAGAGGAAAAGGGAAGAACTTCAGAACTTAACCTAAATAATCATATTCATAGCAAATAATTTAGTCCTGAGCTTGGATGCAAACCTGACTGTTTCTGACTTTCTGACACCTATGTTTCCTATGATGGGTGGAACATAGCTGGTTATTTTGTAGAGTTGGAGCTCTGAAAATGATGCCTGCTATAATTATATAATACACCAAGACATTGTGAAAATACATCTTATCATCCGCCTTCTATAAGCCAGACAATGTTCTGAACTCTGAGAACCATCACAAATGAAACAGAAACAATGAGAGGCCAGAAGATGGCGAACTGGGGAGAAAACTAGGGAGATGGGTACAGGAAGAGAGGGAAACAGAAGGGAGCTCAACCTCTGTGGCTTTGTATTTAATTGAACATAAATTTTCTGATGTGTTGGGAGTCATAAAACATTTGCGTATATGTTAGCAGATATGTAACTTATTCTATTTTAAACTTCTTGAATTTTTTTTTCTTCCTCTTCACACACCCATCTAATTTTCACATATTTTCCATTATTAAGCATTTTTTCCTTGTTTCCTTTTGGTTCCTCATCTCTATAGGAAAGAACTACAAGCCAAGAAAAGTATCATTAAGTTAACAGTATTATGTTTAAATCCAAGACATGGGAGGATATCCCAACACTTGTAGCACCACTGCTGTAGTAAACTAGGAGAACTTTTATGGCTGCGTAGGTGCAGTCCTACAATCATATATTAATGCAGCAGGTCAAGGGTGTCTCAAGTCAGAGAGGATGCATTCCAGTGTCTGTTCTGCCACTAACCAGCCCTTACCCAATCTTTCTTGTCTTCTGGGACCAGGTTTTCTACCTATAAAATGAAATGAGACCTTCTCCACTGAGTGGCTGACAGAACCAGTAAGCCCACATAGACAGCACTTGCCATATATGCTTTAAAACTCACAAATTTTAACAAGTACCTGATGTGACTATTAGCCTGAGCCACTGTTATATCCAATTTAGCTGTCTGAAAACAACAGTTTTGCAAGACTGTTAATGTCACATAGTAACAAAGTACAGCTATGTGGAAGAACATGTGGATAAGTTAAGTTCTTGGTACATACACACACGTGGATGAGAGGGAAAGAAAAGAAAATGTGTGCTTTGCATTCTCCTGTCCATCATGTTCAGCTACACATGATAGAACAAATGACAGAAAAGCAGAATAGTTGATTATTAAGAACATAGGGCACTCAATTCCTAAATGATCAGACAAGGACTTCAATCCTGGCTTCCTGATGCTCATTTTTGTGCCGCTAGCTGCACTGTGCTTCTCCCTACACAAATAATGATATTGACTTCTATACTTCTATCCCATATATACATTTTTAAATATTTACTTTAATAGTTCAAAGCTCCCCAATACATCAGTCTACAAGTATTGAGCTCTCAGTGAAAATGGTTTATGATACCCATAAGTGCTAGACAAAGTCTCCAAATAATCACTCCAATTTGAGGATGCCATCTCTGAGAACCACATAAGTCTGAGATGGAAAGTATTGCTTCTTCTCCAAAGAATTTACTGCAACTCACACACTTTAGTTCATATACTTGATGCTTGTGCTGTCCAGTAAGAAAGAAACACACACCTCATTCTCTTTCTCTGATGGGAAAAAATTTCATAAACATAAACATTCTTATAAGTCTCTTCATGTGATCCTAATATCTGAGCACTATCCACACATAAGTCTCAAAGATCTTTAGAATTTTGTGATTTTTCTCTTTCGGTTTATAATTGGTTTCACTATTTAATTTGATTTCAAGGTTGTAGTTAATCAAAAGATATTTTATTTTGAGGGCCACATTTTAATTTCCGTTCAGCCAACACTGCAATACCTAGAGTTTCAGCAACTTAGTCCTCATTAAATGCTCATTAGAAACACCTTCCCCTCTGTGAGTTTTGGGTGATCACTTTGTATTAGCCCCTACATGTTTTTGCTGATAATCATACTTTGGTCCCTTCTAAAAAGAAAATGAATTTTATTTTTCTACTAATTTTGCTTTCATGGTCAGCATTCCAGATGGAATTTTATGTAAACACCTCTTGGAAAACTATATATTACATCAATATCCAAAAGTAGGAAAAATTATTGAAGTAAAATAATACTAATATACTAGCATTACAATTTGCTTTTACAAGGGCTCCAGGCATGGTGGAGGGAAATGCCCTGCTCCAAAGTTCTCATAATCTACATGAATTTAAGATATTAATGATTAATTTAGCCTAAAGGTTAAGTTTTTAGTAGAAAATACTTGATAATTCTCAATGAAGTATTTAAGGAGTGAAAAACCTGGAAGAAAAGAATTTTTGATAGGTTTAAAGTAATCAGCAAGGCTTTCTCCTTGGAGACCAATATTCACAAAAAGCAGTTCATTTAATTTTATTGACAATATGGAGATATTTGGCAGGTAGGGTATTTTTCCCCTCTTTAAATTTTTTAGATTTATAGTTGAACCCATGCCAGATTGGCAGCCCTGGAAATCTAACTTATTCTGTGGAATTGCCTCCTCATAAAACTGTGTTCTTTAGATTGAGGGTATAGGTTTTAGTATGGGGACTTTTCCTACCTTAATTGCCTTCCCTCTCTCTCTCATAGTCATTAAGGAATCAGAGACAAGCCCTGGAAAGGTGATTGACCCATTTTATTCCCAGTGAGACATAATGGTGACTTCTTAGTATTTGGGGTAAAGAATTTAAACTAAGAGAGAGAATTGAGGCCAGGTAAAGAGAGATGCTTCACTTTTTAGGCATAGCCATTGATCATGTGGCATGTGGTCCTAGTTGTTCATGTCATTTAATTGTATGTCTGGGAAAACTCAAGAAATCACTAAACCTCACAGAGGGCACTGCACATTTCCTTATGTAGCTGTAGACTTTCACCAAGATGCTTAAGAGACCCTTGAGATACAACACATATCACAGCTTCTAACATGGACTTCCTGGGTGATCAATGGCAATTTCAGGGACAAGAAACTTCCTATCCCCACAGGTGGTTCAGCAGAGATAGAAATATGCTTTTTATTGACTTGAAATGTCTTTTCTTCATCTGTTTGTTCTGAAGTAGCATGATGTTAGAACTATTTCTATTACAACTATTAGAACTATTTCTGTCCCTTGGACTCGTGTCTGTGGAAACTTATTGAGTTCGGTTTTAGGCTGTCTTTTTATTTCTAACAAAATAAAAGTTAACTTAAAAATAATTTTAAAAAGTGTAAATTACTGGGCTACTCTGCTCTTGTTAGGCCTGTATTCAAGTTGTCTCAAGTTGAAGACAAGTTTTCACTTTGTTCTCATCTACATCAGGGATCTGGGTTTGTTCTGAAGCTAAAGAACTTGTTTCTTTTCTCTTTCATTTCATTCAGAAAGTCTGTGTTAACAGGTTTTGAAGTTTCAAGGAGCATTTCATGAATCACCTACAAAACCTGAAGAAAGCATTTCTAGGCATTTTATAGTAAAAGAAGTATTGTTGAAATATGTAAACCCATGATTTTGCAAGAAAATCAGATATGTTCAATATGCAATGTTCCTAAATGTATACAAAGACAGAATAACTTTGGCCTAAGAAGTGCTGACCCTAACAAAATGTACCTGAACAGAAAAGCCTTTGGTTCTGTGACTCACATAGGCAATATCTTAAACCGACTACAGCAAAGACTGTTTTTCTTCCAGATGTATGACTGAAGCAAAACAAGCACATACATTAGCCAAGTTGAAATTAAGAGATATCATTGAAAATGAACTTCTATTCACATACATGGGAGTTCACAGAAGGTAGGGTGTATAACTAATCAAAAACGTATTTTTTCAGTGTCTAAGTTGTTAAGGTTTAGACTTTTCAAAGATGAGGTGCCAAAACCTGTAAATTGCTACAGGAGGATAGGCAGGGCAGTTGTGCATTTTTTTGCCCTGTAATGCATGCGGTTACTGAATAAAACTCCAGAGAAATGATGAACACTAATGATTTCTGTTTGCTCTAGGGATAGTGAATTACTCATTCTAGAACAAATGCTGAGAAAAACTGATGAGAGAGAAAATAAGATCAGAATATTGTACCAAGAAAGGGAGAATGGTCTGCTTTTCTGTCTGCTGATTCAGAGAGTAACTTAACCCAACTTAGAGCAAAATACCCCAAGGGATCCTCTAGACTCTATGGATATATTGTCTTCTAAAGAAACTTCCTACTACATGATCTTAGCAGGAAGCTTAGTCTGTAAATTGCTTGATGTGAAAGCTGAGGACCCAAGTTTGAGTCCCCTGTACCCTGTGTGAAAATGTCAAACCCAGTGCTATGCATTTGTAATCCCATCATTTGGGAGGTAGAGACAGATGAACTCCTGTCACCCCTGACCAGTCTGTCCTACTTAGTGAATTCAAAATAATGAAAAATTCTTTCTCAAAAACAAAAGGTGGCCAACATATGAGGAACACACACAAGGAAGCTTGTCACTACATATTCCTGATTTCTTGTCTATAATCTTTCTGAATTCCATGGCTTTCCTTTTTTAATATGATGAGCAAGAGCAGCTAACATGACTGCAAAACCTTGCAGTACATTGTTGAAGTTATCTATTTGTTAGAATTTCTATTAAGGTAATATAATCATATTTAGGTTGATTTAGCTTTTGCAGTAATTCAAAATCTTACTCTCAGCAAGGAGGTATTTCTACAGGGTTTCGGTTGATTTGAAAATAGACAGTGCTGGGGCTAGAATGTTGATTCAGCAGTTAGGAGCACTTACTGCTCTTTCAGGGTTGGTGGATCAATTCCTAGCACCTACATGGTAGCTCACAGTCAGCTGGATCTTCAGTTCAAGGGCATCTAATGCCCTGTTCTGTTTTCTGTGAGTACTACAAAATGCATGATGCACAGATACACACGTAGGCAAAACGTCCATACAAACAAAACAAAATCAACATATAAGAAAAGAAAATTCTCAAAAAAAGAGAAAATTCTCCCAATGGAAGTAAGTAAGATGGCTAAAAATTTAATCCATAGGACTCCGGATTTATCTCTGGGGTAGAGCACTGTATGACATATACAAACTCCTGTGTAACATCCAAGCACTAAAACTAACAACAAACTATTGTCTGTGCTGTATTAAAACATGGTCTTTCTTCTCTGTAAAGAAGCCAATGCAAGATCAAAGAATAAAAGTAAATTAAAATAATAATTTTAGTGGCATCTCATTTGAATTTTAATAAATAAAACTTGCCTGAAAATCGGAGACCAAAACAGCCTCAATGGTCAGCCTTAGAGACCAGACGGTGGTAACACACACCTTTAATCCCAGTACCCACACTATTTGCCATAGAAACTGGGCGGTATGTGACTTTAATTCCAGTGGTGAAGACCTTTAATCCCAGCCCTAAAGAGCATCATACAACTAGAGGAGACAGCTCTCAGACACAGTCTCTTTCTGAGATTCCTGGAGGCAGGATAGCCATTATCAGACTGACGAAGTAAGAGCCAGTGACTGGCTAGTTTGCTTTTTGGATCTTCAGGTTGAATCCCAATCTCTTTCTCTGATTTTTTATTAATCGTGCTACAAATAATAATAATTTTAATAAGAATAAATGTAAATTTGATTTATGGGAAAGCTCTGTGAACAAACTATTTCAATAGTCTATTTTATTTAAGTAGCATTTTAACTAAACTGTGCTGAACAGTTCTCATATTTTCTCCTGGTATCCACATATCCTGTTACTGTGAGTGTGAAAGAAAAGTTTCATAAATATAAATCAGGACATAAATCTAGTTCAAGATGGCTGATCAGAAGCATTTTATTATGACTCTGGTCCAGATAACTAAAAACTGATCCATGTCTTGTCTGGAAAAAGGAATAATAAGACCAAACAAATACTTAGAAATAAAACCAAACATTTTGGACAAAAAAAAACCAGAAAAATAAGTTTACAAACCAATTCCTGGTTCTGTCTGTAGGTCATGCTTACTTGATCTGTGAAAACTCACTAATCAGTAAGGGGAATAGATTTTCACTCTGCTATGACTACTTTATTATTTCCAAATTATACCTTCTAAGTTTCTTACACAAATGAAATAAAGCATTCTAAAACACAGAATTCACTTCCAAGAGAGAGCTGTGTTTTGTATTCCATTTTATTGACTGCATAAATCACATGAATACAAGTTCTTGTAAACAATGCAGGCTAATTCCTAAGGTAGAGATGATGAAATGCTACACTGACATTTGTGAAGTCGCTTACCTGTTTCTGACAACTTTACCATGGTTTTATATCCATTCACCTTAAATGTCTTCCCTTTAAGTACCTCAGTTTATGTTCAAACAGCCATCTGTTTTTCAAGTAACTAGTGAATAGAGAGCCTACTCATGTGGAAGCAATTGACTTCTATAACTAATAAATATCACAAGAGAAACAAGAATGGCATGGAGGTGACAAAGAGCATTGCTTCCATTTAGATGCATTATTCCAAAATGATTGCCAATCAGATTTTAAACATAAAACAATTGAGACTTTCCCAAATTTCATGCACACACATGGGATGGGGGAAGGCCAAATACACTATATGGCAAGTTGATATTATTTTATAGGTGATTTTCCCTTTAAAAAAAACTAGAGTAAGGGATAAACTACTCCAACAAAGAGAAAAAATGGAACGTGGAAACAGCATTTAAACTCATGATCATATAAAAGAAAAACGTCCCCAGTAAAGAAGCTTTGGGTTGCATTTAGAAATCTGCTCTGAAGACTACATAAGGATCTTAGAGTACCCAAACCATGATCCTACTTATAGCCTGGATCAATTATGAGTCATTGATTCTCTCAGTGGCATTGGCCAATACAGCTGTAAACTCAAGATCAGAGCATGTATTCCTTCTCTAAGAAGAGCTGAAAGCTACTCCTTTATACAGGGCTACAGGAATAATAGGCATGTGTGCTCACTCATAGAAAACTGTCTTCAAGATAGTCAGCATTTTAACAAGCTAATATTTTTATTTGGGGGTGGGGCAGGGCATTGAGAGAGGGTAGGCAGACCTTGAAAAATGTTAGTTGGCTGACTGACAAGAAGCCTGAACCAAAGCATGACATCCTATTCTCTGGGCCTTTCCCAAATTCCCAAATTCATCTCTGTGTCTCCCAGAAGGACTCACTGAGCAGCGAAAGATCGTGCTTAATAGCCCTCTGATATATGGAAAGATTATATTTAATATATTTGAATATCCTTTTCCCTCTCATGCTTAGCATTTCACCATTTAGGAACTTAATTGGTTTGCGAAAGTAAAGGGAGAACAGAAGAGGGTGGAAAAAAAGGATTTCTGGGTTTTATATGTAGTACTTTTTTGCCCCCTACTGGAAAACATGGGACATACTAGCAATTCTGATTTTAAAGAATTTTTTGATTGATCTTCTGTAAGTCAACTCACAAGCCATATCTACTCCAAACAAAATTAAAAGGAGGTGAAAAAATAGTATCATTATTTGTACATTTATTGAAAATAATGCATTGAAGAAATATATTTTTAATGCATCCTCAGGGAATGCAATAGTCAATTTTCCAATTACATAATAGAACAGAATCCACCATATTAAGGTAAAATTCTTTGTAAATGGAGCTTAGGGGAGCTTAACATTCAATTAGATTTGCAAAGCTTATAAAGGGGGTATTTTCTGATTCACAAATATTATTCATGCCTCTTTAGCATCAAAGTATAATTCCATGTAAAAGGTATGTGGGTAATATCTTCATTTTAGAAAGCAAGTGTGCAGCTTTCCTCTGGAATTGTTTTCTGCACACAGCAGCTGGGCCACAGGGTCACTTTGTGGAAACTCACCTGCAACTGTAAAGTACTGGCATCTTCTCTAAGGATGAGGACCATCATTACAGTTTGGGTATGGGCTTTGGCTAATCGTGAATTGTGACCAATGCAGTGATTTACATTCCCCTTCGACCGGCACTCTTTGGTCATCAAATTTTAGGTCTTGTGAGTTGCTTGTCCATATGACCCACCCTTAAAGCAGAGACCATTTTTTCCAGACACACTGGTGGAATGTGCTCTCTGACATTTCATATCTGTTTTTGTCTTTCTCTGTAGTAATTGTCTGACTTCTAGCTCCCAGAGATTTGGGCCAGAAGAAGACACAGAAAGCTTTGTACTCTATGACTTCTGTCTTTTAAATGACAATGCATGCCCATGGAGAAGAGGGGATGTGTCTTAGAACAGAGAAATGCACCCAGCACAGCAGGGCATTTCCTTCTTGGTATTTGCCTTCTGATATGGATCTTCAGAAACCAATTATCAAGTGATACCAACACAAACTTGGCTCTCTAGAGTCACCAAGCAGGTTTAGAGTCATCCTGTCCTTCCTTCTCTTTTCTACTCTGGTATGCAGAGGTCTCCAAATCTTTGTGAAATGGTATGTGATGGATTTCTCTTGTGTTACTACTCTTTCCAAGTCCCTATTCTTTCCTTGCATACACAGTGATGCAGGTGAGACTGAGGAGTATTATTACCTCAATAATAGTGTTTCAAACCCAAATTACAAACATCTGTTCCAGGATGGCAAGTACCCATTCCTAGTTAATAGCACCCTTTGAGGTAAAGAGAGGGCAGAAATTCAAAGCCTTAGCTTCACAGAATGCACGAGCGTGGTCTTGAACCTTTCAAGGCAGTCATTCATCTCAGTTGTGGGTGCCAGAAATGCTTGCACAGAAAAATCACATTCCCTATCAACAGCAAGTGCCAGTGCTCTGGGCTGACTTTTCTGTGACCTTTGCAAAATAAGTGTGTGCCAATGGATTTCCTAGCAAACAAAAATATGCATCATCATGCTGGGATGAATACTTCTATCCATTTTCCTACAGTAGAAACAATTAGAAACCAAGGAAATGTCTGGAGTTGAACTAAAGAATGAATAGATTAGTTCAGGCATATGTCAATTTCAAAAGCATCTAACAACAGCAATGTCTCCGTGATGGATCTCACAGTCTCACCATATCCCACAGGGAGTTGACTGCCAGGAGGACTTCTGAAAATAAAATCAATAAAATGCAAGGTCATGTCAGTTTACCCAGCATTGTTTTATTTTTTGCTCCTGACCTTTCTTCTGTCTCCTTGGTACCTGCTGATTCTATTTTAATAAAAATGAAACTAGTGTGGAATGATGTTGGGAAGTAAAAAATAAATAAATAAAATAAAATTACACACCCAAGAGTTTGGCTAAAATAAATGTATTAGTACATCTTGAGTTAATTTTCAAAGTATCTCTATCTGGGTCAACTGATTTGGTTGTCTGTATTTGAAAGAAAATTCTATATTTCGCTGAACTCGGATTCTTTCTAATCTATCTTTTGAAAGTTTAAGGTACAGGACTATTAAGTAAGTTTAATCAAAAGTTTTCTTAGACCTTGAGTTGTTTTGTGAGAAATGTATTAACTCACCTGCAAATACAGGGGAAGGAAAACTCCATATAGAAGTTTTTATTAATCTGTATAAGAAAAAAAATGAGCAAGCTAGCCAAATCCCTAATACAAATTCCTAATACTGACAGTCAAAATATTTGCAGTGATACTGAACCAAAGCAGTCCCACCCAATTGTTCAAATTGTCATGAGAAAAGACATTCCTTTGTACTGTCCCCCAAACTGATTCAGGGTTTATTGCAGTGTTAATCAGATCTGTATTGCTTTTTTTAAATCCCCCACACTAACAGTTTAAAAGGTAAAGACACATTTTAGCTTACAGCGGAAATGTCAGTCAACAGCCCTCAAATCAGCTGATTCTGGACCTGTCCTGAGGCAGAATACTGTGGCAGCTTGAGCATGTGCCAGAGGCTACTCACTTCACAACAAAAGGAATCAAAGAATAGGCTGGGGATTAGGAATAACCTTTAAATCACATATTCGCTCACCTTCTTCCTTCAGCTATGGATATTTCCATCCCTTTTCAAAATAGCATCAGTTAGGGACCAGAGTGTCAACACTTCAAACACTAAATTGGGGGAAGTTGTTTCATGTTCAAAACATAGCATGGGAAGCACTGACTTTATGACACATCTGAGGAATGGAGCTGTAGCATCTGACTTCCATATTCACTTGTCTCTACAGACTATAACCCAGGATTCACCCTTGCAGGTGACCTCCAATGAGGCATTTCACGTCTCCACTTCTTATCAAAGGGATGAAATATTTGGTTTCCTACGTCTGTAAGTCATATAGCATTTCTCCAGATTCTAGATTCCAAAATGACACACTCTAGAACAACTATTCACTTAATAATTTTGCTTAATAGATATATGTAGGAAATTTTAGACAGTTCATATATACTACTTAAACATACATCTCTGTGGGGAAGGTATAGAATATGTAAGTATGCATTCAATATGTATGTGTATGAGTGTGTGTGTATGTGTGTGTGTGTATGTATGTGTGTGTGTGCACATTCATGTATGTGAGTGCAGGCTCAGAGGTGCCATAACATATGTGTGGAGGTCTGAGAATACTATAGGGGTTAGTCCTTGTCTTAAATCTTGTTTGAGAGCGTGTCTCTTTATTGTTTTCCTGCTGTGTCTTCCAGGGTAGTTGGCCTATAATCTTCAGATTCTCTAGTCTCTGCCTCCCTTTTTCCCACAGGAGCACTTGGATTACAAACTCTCATATAAGGCTTCCACTGTGCTGCTCCAGAATCCATCAAACTTAGTCCTCATGCTTACATACCAAACACTTCTATTCATGCCATCTCTCCAGCCTAACATACAGATTTTATACGAAGTAGACTTGGAGAAGTGATATTCCCATCTTTGTAAAGCTCTTGTCTTTTTAAATGAAATAATTACTTCAGTGTCAAGTCATGTTCTCTATGGCTAACGTTTCCCTTCAAGGTCATTTAGTGCAAAATCTTTGACCAAAAAGGTGAATAACAATCCTAGTGGCAGAGGGAAAGGGTCTCATTTATTTAGTAGGAGAAGCATAGCTCAATAAAATCAAATTCCTGTTTTGCTTCTTTGAAGAAAGAATCTTTCTAAATATCTAAATACCAGTTCCTCACAAGTAAAAGGGAAATGAGAATTGCATCTACTGAAAAAAAAAAAAGTATTGAAGAGACTTACTAAAGGAATACAGGAAAAGTGACCATGCACTGGTGGAGGAAGCAGAAGTAAAGCACAAGTGCAGAACCACTGTTTGGTTATAGTAAATTCTTTTTCTTAGAAAAGGATTTATATGCTTTTCCAAATAAGGTTGAGTACTGTTCTTTCAAGGTCTTTGAAGAATTTGTTGGGATTTTGATGGGCATTGCGTTGAATCTGTAGATTGCTTTCAGGAGGATTGCCATTTTTAGTATATTAATTCTGCCTACCCAAAATCATGGGAGGCCTTTCCAATTGCTGGTGTCTTCTTCAATTTGTTTCTTCAAAGATTTGAAGTTCTTTTCATACAAGTCTTTCACTTGTTTGGTTAGAGTTACTCCGAGATATTTTATGCCATTTGTGGCTATTGTGGAGGGTGTTGATTCTCTGATTTCTTCCTCAGCTCTTTTATCATCTTTGTACAGGAGGGCCACTGATTTTTTTTTTAGTTTATCTTGTATCCTGCTACATTGCTGAATGTGTTTATGAGTTGTAGAAGTTCTTTGGTAGAATTTTTGGGATCACTTATGTAAACTATCATATCATCAGCAAACAGTGAGAGTTTGACTTCTTCTTTTTCAATTTGTATCCCCTTGATCTCCCTTTGGTGCCTTATTGCTCTAGCTAGGACCTCAAGAACTATATTGAATAGGTATGGAGAGAGTGGACAACCTTGTCTTGTTCCTGATTTCAGTGGAATCGCTGGGAGTTTCTCTCCATTTGGTTTGATGTTGGCTGTTGGCTTGCTGTATATTGCCTTAATTATGTTTAGGTATGTTCCTTGTATCCCTGCTTTCTCCAAGACTTTTATCATGAAGGGATGTTGTATTTTGTCAAATGCTTTTTTTAGCATCTAATGAGATGATCATGTGGGTTTTTATTTTTCAGCTTGTTTATATGGTGGATTATGTTGACAGATTTTCGTATGTTGAACCATCCCTGCATCTGTGGGATGAAGCCGACTTGGTCATGGTAGATGATGGTTCTGATGTGTTCTTGGAGTCTATTTGCTAGTATTTTATTTAGTATTTTTGCATCAATGTTCATGAGTAAGATTGATCTGTAATTCTCTTTCTTAGTATTGTCTTTCTGTGGTTTGGGTATCAGGGTAATTGTAGCTTCATAAAAAGAGTTTGGCAATGTTCCCTCTGTTTCTATTGTGTGGAATAATTTGAGGAGTATTGGTATTAGTTCCTCTTTGAAAGTCTTGCAGAATTCTGAGCTGAAACCATCTTGTCCTGGGATTTTTTTGCTTGGGAGACCTTTGATGACTGTTTCTATTTCTTCAGCAGTTATAGTTCTGTTTAATTTGCTTATCTGGTCCTGATTTATATGTTTATTCATTGTAATACACTGATAAGCCACTTAATATGTATACATCTGGCATAGTCAAAAGTTATGTAACCTTTAGAAGAAGAAAAAACAATGTCTAATTTTGAGCAATAGTTATAAAGAAAAAACAGGGTCAGACTTACAGTATAGTAAGATATTTTCTAAGAGTTAGGGAAAATTGAAAAAGTGTCCTTTCAAATAACTTAAGTGGCCATGAAAAGCTTTTATAACCACAAAAACATACATTTTATAGAAGATATGTAGAGGAATTCTGTCACCATAGAAACCCCTCAGAGATGCTAGGAGGAGAAGCAGATGATATGAGACACTCAGCCACATCCTGTTGCCTGAGGAAAAGAAGGTATTTCCATGTATCAACTGCTCACTGCTTTGGGGCATCTGATCCTGGAAACATGAAAGCTCTAAAAGTCACTGGGGGCTAGAATTCATACACCTCACTGTCAGAGTCAGTAAAGGAAGACAGAAAGTAAGCATACGTGAACCGAATATTTTGCCCCTTTGAGGCTTTAGATATTCTCACACTGCAGACAACAGTAATCACAACTCTGGTCAAATCAAATCACAGTTGAATAATTCTGTATTTCGGGGGGGAACCAACATACACACATTTAGAAAACAAGAGGACAAACAGACCTAAATAATTAAAGTCTCACTTCTCAGACCTTGTACCATCCACTGTCCTACTGAATAATCAGGTGACATATCCCACACAATAGCCAAGAAACAAGATGGGTATATTTGCAAGCCTTTAATTTCCATCTAAAAGGTGAGATCTTTCTGCAAGTATCTAAACCTCTGTCAATGACCTTCTACTTTGTCCTGAAATGGGTGAATCAGAAGCACTAAGAAATTAATTAAAAATAGCTGTTAATTTATTAATTCTTAATTCCAATGTAAAGAAAAGCAGTTTTTCACAGGACTTCCAACTGATCCCTCCCCTTTGGCAGAAACAGGGTTAGTGTTAAGCCATTCCTCTAAGAAAATAATGAAAAAGTGATGGCTTATCTCAAAAATAAAATATGAATAACTGAAATGAATTTTGATTTCTTTTGACTGTACAAATTATGTTGAAAGCTAACAGCTCTGCACATTTCTAAAATAGATTCAATCATTCAAACTCAATCACAAATTTTCTACCCCATAATAATTTCTAATCATCTCACAGTGCACACACTCCCGCATCTAAATGCCTTCTTCCACATGTCAAAATAGAATTCATATCTATTACCACACCTCTGAACCATCAAATCATTCAAAATGAAGATCATAAAATGAAGATGTATGAAGATGATGTGTGATGCCACAATAGGATTGATCTTGTGGTGGGCAGCTTGCCAAGCTCTAGGATCACAAATCTAAGGCTCAACAGTTTTTCTTCAGCAATAGCTTATTTAAATTTCTAAATAAATACATTGTAATGTTTACACTTAAACCAGGCCTTGCTTTGAAAAACACAATTTGTGCTGAAAACAATATCATTTTTAAACTCATCTACTAGGTAAACAGTATTCTTTTTATCACTACAGTCTCTCACTCCTTTCATGAGTACATTGTATCAATTCATGAATAAGCTCATGTTATAAGAATAAATAACTTATCCACCCAAACAGAAATAACTCGTTCATAAACAACCGAGTAATCTAAGAGTGTATCATCTCTATACACTTCTCCTCTTCCAATAAATGTCATTAAAGATAACAGGAATGGTTACCTTCACCATTCTCATCTGTACATGCATGAAAACACACAGAACACATGTTAACAGAGGTTTTCTGTCCTGACTGGTTCCCACAGTCATTAAGTTCCAAAGAAATCATACAGAGGTCTACATAGTTATTAACTGATTGGCCCATTAACTCAGACTTCTTATTAACTCTTATAACTTATATTAGCCCATTGTTCTTGTCTATGGTAGCCACATGGCTTGCTACCTTTTTGGATGAGGCAGTCACATCTTGCTTCTTCTGTGGCTGGGTCACGACTTGCGGACCAAGCTTTCCTCTTCCCAGAATTCTCATGTTCTTGTCGACCGCCTCTACTTCCTGTCTGGTTTTCCCGCCTATACTTCCCTGGCTACTGGCCAATCAGCATTTATTTAAAATATAATTGACAGAATACAGACCATTGTCCCACCACACACACACACACAACTGAAGGACAATCCTAATGTTATAGAATTATTTAAATATATCATTCTCCTGAGTCCCAACTTAATAGAATACAGTTGTATTACTTAGCTCTACATAAATCTGTCAATAAGTTACCCAACATCAACAGGCCTCATGACCCAAAGAATGCCAAGGTAGATATAACTGTATGTGGTTGTTATGTTGTATCTCGATTATATCTTGTGCTAAGTGAACTGCTCCAGGTAATACTGAAACAGACTCTCCTAGCAGAGGACACAGTCTCCTTAGAGAGGATAATGTTTCTCTTTCTAAACAACTCCTTTGGGCTACCTACTTCCAGCAATTTGTTTTTATTATTCCCCTATTGAAGAATGTAGAACGGTAATGTAGTTCTTCAATTGGAGATTTTCATCAAGAGAAAGGAGACAACACACAAGCAGAGGAACACTTCCATCTCAGACTACCTAAGAAACAAGATATCACACACACACACCACAACACAACACACACTTCCTGTCTTCACTATAGTCCTCCACTAGGTTAAACCCACTTTAGTTGATCCCATCCCTGCTTCAGTCTGAGCTGTCTACAACGGAAGTCTCTCTCCAGTCTGTCCCTGTACATCTTTACAAACTCAGCTGTTTTGTTCAATGGGGTGACAGTGCTATCTTCAGCTAAGGAAGTACTATAGTGAAATTTGGTTTCTAAATTGGATCAACTTCCCCCAGTTCTTTCAGAATGCCTTTGTGCTTCCACACATTCCAATTACCTTATAGCTTTTGAATTAATATAGCTTTCCAAAACAGTCTATGTGGGTATGAACTATGAAATCATTTTTCAAATAAAGGGTGTGATTTGGAAAATCATTTGTGTTTTTAGCTAAATGAAGTATGTTTTTGGTTTATTAGGTAGAAGAAGATAAATTCTACCTACAACATGCTCTTTCCCTTTTAAGTTTCAATAAACCCTCAATTTCAGAAGGATTTGACAACCTTCCCTCATGCTGCTTCTCCTTACCAGTGTCACTAAACATCTGACAACAGGAAGAAAAGAGAAGAGAGGTGTGTGCTTCGATGGTGCAGAAATGACACTGAAGAAATCACAGAATATGCTTAAAGTATTTTTTCTCAGTAAAATATAGTATTTTTTCTTAGTACTGTCAGGGGACCAATTTTTGGTTAACTCTATATAAACAAAGCTTAATTATTAATGAACCAAACATGTAACCTTGTGGAATTACGGGCTAAATGGATGCCTGCCAGTCCAACCCTTAAAAGTAATTTTTTTCAGAATTACAAAGTCCAGAGCTTGCACTCCTTTTCCAAGTGAATCATTACACCATCCTTAACTTTCCAGAAGGTTGTTTTTTAATCAAATAGCATCCTTTCAGATCAAATTATTTAGAAGTGTGAGCTCAGCTTTCTTTCAACTCCTTCTAAATCTAAGTTGATGGTTATGCTTCTTTGTCTTTGTTTGGGAGGATGGTTTTGTTGCCATTTCTCAGTCTTTTAGAGCACTGAGCCTTCACATATACAGATAGCTTCAACACATAAGCAATAGGAATTATAGACTTTCTAGCATATTCTTTGCCATGATAAATATCCATTCTCAAGCTTGGTAGATGCCTGTGTAGATCAAGCACTTTCCACACAAACATGAGGACCCAGCATCCATACAAACATGATACGGATGTGGTGATCTGTTTGTAATTTCAGCTTTTAGAAGGTAAAGACAGGATCTCCAGAGACGGTGGTTGCCTGTACTACTGTATTAGTGAGCTCTGGGTTTAGTTGAGAGGGAGAGGTTGTCCCACAATGAAGAAGATAGAGAACTAATCAAGAAAGACTTCTAATCACCCATGTTATGACTCTCCATGCACATGTACACATGTGCATATGCAAACATTCTTGTACCTGCACTACATAAATGCATGTGCAAAATAAATTCTATTCTCTCACTCTTCGAGTGTATTTAAATGCAGATATATAACAAAAAATTTAACTAAGAAAACTACAAATCAAATGTTTTGGGGTTCAGATTGGTAAAAATCATTCATTTTAACGATTAAGACTAAAGTTACTTCACAGAAGATGTAGCATTTGAACTGAAGACCAGGTGGGATTTAATCATTTGATAATCCTTGAGAGGATTATCTTCATTTGTGGTTTTCTAAAATGGTCTCTTTTGCCGCAAAGAGTTGTTTTATTTGGGAAGGGTGAGACCTATACTTTGTGTGGGTATAAAAATAAATATTTAGAATGTATTTTGGTGGTTTAGACAAAAATACAGAATTGTGGAGCCCTGTTCCAACTGATACTTTAACAATGCAACTCCTACACCTAAGACATAGGGATCTTAGCAAGAGAGGAAGAAGATAGACTATGTGAGCCAGAGGAGCAAGAAGTTTGCAGTGGGATTTTGTCTCCTAGAAATGTCAGAGAAGCTACATCCATGAGGTCTCCAACATGACTGTATAAACATGACCCAAACAAGAATAACATCAGTAGACATGCTAACATGGATGGGACAAAGCTTTTAACCAAATAGATGTATGTGTGTGACAGCAATTAAAGGAGGCCATGAATTTGAAAGAGAAAAAGGTGGAGTAATACCTAGGAGGGTTTACAAAGAGGAAAAGGAAGGGAGAAATATATTATTACATTATGATCTCAAACAATATTTTTAAAGAATATGGCATGGCAAAGGGAGCAGGATCAACGCAGAGAAGAAGATATTAAGTAGGGGTAGACAAACCAGCATTTCCCATACTTTCCCAACAGCAATGGCCTCTGAAGGGAAGTTGATCAGAAACTCTTGTTAGAGTATGTTGAAATTTGATGAAAAAATATCATGTACCACCTGAGGAATTTCTCTTCATTATAAATAGAATGGAAAAAAGTCACTAAAAGATTACAGCATCTGAATAAATAATCAGTGGTTGCATCAAAAAGGTTGTGAGCTGTGTGAAAGAAGCAGTGTAGAACACCACTGAAAACAATATATTTAGGAGACTGTTGTCACAGACTGCAAAAGAAAATGAGTCAAAGGAATAAGAGCTATAGCAGAGATACAATTTGAGTACATAGCCAATGGATGCACAGGAAAATTAAGGGAAGAGGAACTAAAAGAATCTTGATTAACCAGGAATTGTGATGACATTTATAGGCACCAAATAGAAGGACACAGACTATTTTTCTAACAATTCTGAGAAGTTTAGGTGCAATTCATATCCATCAAAGTTTGTCAACCTTTCAAATGGAATGCCCAATAAGAATGGCTGAAACCATTTCTGGCTCAGAATTTCCTTTATCAATACCTTAACATGGTCCTTGCCTAATCTGATTCAGTTACTTCTTTTTCTTCCCTACTCCTCAACAGCTTATCTTTGCAGATGAAGATTCCTGTTTACATATGACCTATGGTATCTTGACCACCCTGGATTGTTTTCAGCCACTCTTGAGTAGTAGACTTTCTTTATTCACACACTGACCAGCCTCTCACCAGTCTTCTTCCTAGCAGAATCATCAACTGGACCCCCACACAGGAGGTGCATGCCTTATTCTCTAACAAATTTTCAGATACAATTTTAAATATAAAAGGGAGGGCCAAATTAAGGGGACTGTAATTTGTTGGGAATTCAAAGTGGAAGCTGAGTTGCAAAAAAAGAACATTTGGGAGAGTTCATTACATTTGTTCTTGTTTGCCAATGCATTGAGGATGACAACAAAGTATGAATACCACGTCAGTGGGAAATCTAAATGTCTAGAGAGAAAGGAATCCTGGAAAAGAGGAGAGTAGGAAAGATCAAACATGGGGTCTCTCAAACACCCATGGGTCATTAGCACAATGAGAGGAAAGGATGTTTTATGACACTGACTCTGGAGTGTCCTAACCTTGGGGTTGAGTGAGCACTGGTCACCCTCTCTTGTCACAAGGAACAGACAGCTGAGTTGATGCACCCAAGCCCCAGGGAGCAGCCTGGCCCCTGTCTTATAATTCTGGGAGACGTGAAGTAGCTGAGGTGGAATGAATAGAAAATGCTCATTCACTCAATTCTAAGTGATGGGTTTTAATTAAACATAATTCACACCTCAATTGATCTTATCAGTTCCTTTTTCCGACAGGCTTGAGGAATGTCAAGGGAGCAATTGTGTAGAAATAAGACCTGCATGTGCTTGTGAGAAGAGACAGAGGAAGTTCACCAATGTATACTCAAAATATTAAGAGGACAGGGAAACCACGAAAAGCAAATGGTCAATTAATACGGGACTAAAGATAGCAATTTCAATGTTTCATCCCCCTTTTAAAAAAGTTCACAAATACTCTGGCTTTATGAACAGAAGTCAGCTTACATCAACAAGTCATTTTTTTAACAGTTTAAAACATTATACCAAGTTATGTTTTATTTCATGGCAGTAGAAAGGTGAAGTTTGTTTCTTAGACAGACACAAACAACACGTCTGACAGAGTAAGGAATGTCACTGGGACAGCAGAAGCTCCATTTCCTCCAAACCGGTTTTAACTTGAAGGGGTACTGACATCTTACATCATTAGCTGCTTGTGCAGTTGTGCACTTCAAGCCATTCCCCTTTCGTTTGCTGCACTAAAAAGAAAAATGCTTTTTAAAAAAAAATATTCTTGCTAAAATGCTATTTCTGGGGTCACAGCTGCAGGAGGAGATTAACATATGCTACATCAAGAACGATTCCGAGGCATAATGGTACACATCTCTTCAAGTGCAACTTCATTGCCAAGAAAGCAGAATCAAACTTCAAATTTCAGAAGTCTTTACAGCATAAGAAATATTTATGTAATTATTGTATCATCTGAAAAATATCAAAGCTCTGAACCACTCTACTCATGGTCATTGAGTCCTGGTGCTGATTCTCACCTCCCAATTAGGTAATATTTCAATGCTCAGCTTTTCTAAGAAAAGTCCTCTCTACCTACATAGGTTCCTGTTTAAATCTTCCCACAATGTACTGGTATGAAGTATCTCCTGCCTCTGGGAACCATCCTAGTATGTCATCTCCCTCACACAATGCTCAAGTGCCAGAATGCTGACTATCCGCACAGATACCCATTTTATTTCCTTTGCTTGCTTATGCATTTGTGTAGTCTCCAGGGGTAGGAACTGTAACTTTGAACATCGGTGTATCTACTCTAACAGTCCAGTGAAATACATCTTGCCTAACAAGTGCTAAGTACATCCTTTTAAATGAATGACTACATGAAAATCCTTCTGGGCTCAGGCTTCCCTTTTAAAGCTTTGTCTTGGAGTATGAAAAGACGGGTTTTGCAGGCTACATTTAGCCTTCAGCTTACTTCTTCCCACTAAAACACAAATGTATACCATCTGCTATTCCTTTCTGGTAGGTCCCTCTGGAGATTCCCCCTAGGTTAATTGGCCACTCTCTGTTCTAGTGTTGGATTTCCCTCAGTTCTTACTCCCAGGAAAACCTCAGGTGGGTCAGGGGTCTAAGACGCTGCTATCTAAGCTATATGTTCAATACCATATGCTTTTCCTCTTTAAGCTCCTAATTATTACTTTCATTTTGATAATCTTCATTTCCTATGTCCTAAAATGTTCCTTACCCAGGTCTCTCCTGCAACTACCTCCTTTGGGCCATCTACAGAACATAAGGCAAGCAGATGGTGCTGTGATTATACTGGTAATTACCCCCTGAGAAAAGCTTCCTCGTTCCCAAAGCAGGTAATTTGGACTAAAATAGAATGTGCACCAGAATAGCAAAATAAGTAGGGTGTCAAGCTATATCCATATACGATTGTACTTTATAGAAAAAGAACTATTACCATTAGCTGTTGACAAAAACAGTATTGCCATTATTGCTATAATAAAGAGTGCCCGGCAGCAAAACTTTAAAATTAACTATTTCCAAGGGTAGTCTTGCAAGCACTACCCATTTCCACAGTGAACTCCACTTCCAAGGATGGTTTCCAAATACCTGAATCCCAGATTTTAGGAATATAATCTTCCTAACATAAGACAATTGCATCCAATGTTCTAAGTACTAACACTTTATATTTTAAATAATATTTAAAGGAAATCCATGTCTTGGGGATATAGCTTAGTTGGTAGAACACTTGCCCAGCATTCACAAAGCTCTGTGTTCCATCACTGGCACCACATGAACTGGTATGCACATAAAATCCCAGAGATGAGCCAAGGAGATCAGATATTCAAGATCACTACTGACAACACTGGGAGTTCCAGTCCAGACTGAGATACATGGGACTATCTGAAGGACAAACAGATAAACAGAGGCTGGAGAGATGGTTCACATATTAAGAGTGCTCCCTGATCTTCTGTAGGTCACAGATTTGTTTCCCAGCGCCCAAGTTCAACAGCTCACAACCACCTGAAATTCCAATACAGGGGATCAGACACTCTCTCATGTAATCAGAGGGTACCATGTGGCAAATACACACAGAGACCCACAGACATAGACACAAATAAAGATAAATCTTAAATCTCTGAAATGCAGTTGCTATCCAATTTTGAATGAGTTGGGCTTTTTGACAATGTTAGTATCAAATCCTGAAAGCCAGGCTTGCAATACAAAGTGACAATCAAGAACTCCTTTTTTTAGGAAAAAACAAAATTCTGCCCATGATTTTAGTGGAGCTCTGCAAACCATGATCTGCTCAAACGTTTCTCTGACAGCAGGACAACCTGGAGTGATTTCAGGCTGTGGATAGAGCACTGTGTGTCATCAGCAAGAATGGCAAAAGGTCGCCTGGATGAACTTCACAGATGCAGTGAGAAATTAACTTTGCCCTTTGCAGTTCACACCAGCTCCAATTACCATCCATTCTTTGTGGGAATGTTTTCTCTCTCTCTCTCTCTCTCTCTTTCTCTCTCTCTCTCTCTCTCTCTCTCTCTCTCTCTCTCTCTCTCTCACACACACACACACACACACACATAATGATGTGGTGGTTTTGCTGTAGGTCTCATTAAAAAGAAGACTGGGATTATAATATGTTTCACCAAGAAAAGAGCAAGAAAGGTGTGCTCTTGACAGGAAACAGAGGTTGACTACAGTCACCTCCTTTTCTCCTTTCTTTCTGTAGACACATGGAGGAAAACAAAAGAGAACACTCAAGAACGAAAGCAGTCTCTGTAACCTATGAGTCTCCTGGATGTTGTGGACAGCTAGCAGCCAATTTTACAAAGAAGTGCCTGTGGGTTCCGACAATATAATAGCTTAGACTCATTTCTGGATAGCTCTTTTTACTTAAGTTAACCTGTTTCTAAGATGTACTTTTGCCTCGGAGATTATTACCTTTCTTCTGTATATCATACTTTCATTTTCTTCTTCTCTGTGTCAGGCTGTCTGCCTGGCTTCTTGCCCTGGTAGTGTCCCTCATTCTCTCTTCTTCCTTCTTCTCTCATTTTCTTTTCTCCTTCTCTCTTTATTCCTCCTATTTAGTCTCTCTGTCTGCCAGCCTTGACTATCCTTTCTCTTCCTAGCTATTGGCCATTCAGCTTTTTATTAGAACAATCAGGTGCCTTCGGCAGGCAAGGTGAAACAGATGCAACACATCTTTAGATAATTAAACACACATCCTTACATTGTCATTAAACAAATGCAGCACAAACTAAATTAATGCACCTTTACACAGTTAAAGTGATATTCTGCAGGATAAAAAAATGTAAAAAAAAATCTTTCTTTTCTTTGCCTACAGCATAGGTCAGACATCCTACTAACCTTAATAAAAAGCTGGTCACACCCCCTGTTTTATCTTGCTTGCTGAGGAAAAATTAAAATAACTAAATGAACATTCACATTTCTGTGAATTACACTTGCGAATGGGACATCAATGGACCAGCTTCCTCCTCTAAGACCTCAGAAACAAACCAATACCTAATTTAAAGACTGTAGTATGTAACTGGATGACAGGTCAGGACCTCCCAGCATAATCAGATATCACAGAGCCCTTTTCGGTGCAACATGTATTCCTTTAAATTCATCCTTTTCAGTTATATCATTTTAAATGAAGGTATCTACTGTCTGAAATGACAGTCAGCAACAAGAACCACATCAGTCTTACAGAGTGTAAGAAATGGATTTTTCATAAGAATAATGTAGTATTTTAGTGAAAGCAAGATATGGATATGAAGAAAGTCTCAGCCCAAATATCTGTTACTCTGTTTAATTTCTATGTTAAGCAAGTAAGTAAAAGAGATCTGCTTCAATTTTCATGTCTAAAGATTCCACAGAGCGCCCAATAATACAAAATTTCTCAAGAGTGCAGTGTTTCCATACACCTCACCACACACATTCCTCCCGTTAGTGTTGAACCTTGCTCTCCTTTTCTCTCGGAAATACATAACACTTAACATAATCAACAGATTGATCCTGCCTTAGAGGCTTGAATTACCCCAAGAGTGACAGCTAAGTAGACCCAGTCAAGCACAGGCTCAAGGGTCCAGAGCCAAATCAGGAACAGTGAGAATCTATCAGTTAAGACATAAATAATATAAATCAGCCTGGAGTATCCCATAGCAGAAACTAAATTAGTTTGACCCAATAGCAATATTCACACTCCCAAAAGAACAGCCCTACACCCAGGGCTATTCCTGCTTTGGGCTCTGCAGTTGTGATTAGCTTCTTTTCTTAAACAGTCAGAGGGACTGGCTCTGGCCACACTGTAGGACAAATTAATTAATGAATTAGATAAACAAAGAAATACCCCCCGAATTAAACTAAAGTGTCCTGAAAAATAAGACAACTAGACAGAAACAAAGGCACCAGTAAACTATTCAAGCAGAACCAAACAATGTACTTTACAACATAATGAGAGTTCACTCTTATAAATCAAAAGGGTGAGAGGCAGCAAGCCTTTGCAACCTCCAAGGATACTTTATCTGATTCAGCTTGCAATAGATATGGTATTGTCCATACAGGAAAGAGAATACTGTGGGAATGAAACTATGCCAAGGATGTTTTGCAAAGCACTAAGAACTGCAGTGCTCTGATGAGCAGCATCTCACTTGATGTGTACAGAACCCTTGCTGCAAATGATAATAGCCTCATCTTATGGAAAGCAAAGCAAAGACTTAAAGAGTCTATATGGCCTGCTCAAGTTTATATAATCACCAAGAAATAGAACCAGAACTCCAACTCTGATGACTTACCTGAAACCCAGGTGTTTCCCATCATGTGATAATTAAATCCTAAACTAGCATGTGTTTGCTGGGTATTTTGGAAGAAAATCTTGTTTTCTCATTCAATTACAAAAGTAAAGATCTGAGCCTCAAGCATGAACTGTATCTCAGATTCTGTTCAGGCAATAAGGAAAACAGACTTCTTACTACAAATGTTTCTTTGTGAAAATTGGCAAATTTTAACATTTTCTCTCAAGGGCACTGATCTTAAAATAGGAGATGTTAGGTTCTAAGAAGTAGAACCTGCAGACTACACACACACACACACACACACACACACACACACAGAGGGGGGTGAGGGTGGAATTTCTGATCAGCATTACTGGTATAAATGACAAAACAACCATAGTAAGACCACATAGAACAGTACAGAGAGCACCAATGGATTCTGTAAAAGAAAACAAAAAAAAAAGCATCTTAAAGACATTACCCTTGAGTTCAGTAAGATTTCTAAAGGCTTTTTTCTTACTTTATTTTCTTGACCTACTTTCTTTTAAAGAATTCATTTCATAAAATTGACCTATGCATACATTCTTTGCCTATTTGAGGTACAAATCTTCTGTAATCCATAATTATCTTTCCTAAGAAATCATGGGCTGTCTGTTTAAAATATGCTCTTTCTAAAGAAAAAAATATCTGAGCTCTCATCTCTCTGTCAACTAACAAAGAGGTAACTAACTCCCTTTTGCTGTGTCCTCAATACTTTTCTACCTATTTACTCCAGCATTTAAGAATTCTCCTTCTGTTTCTTTTGTCTCATGTAGGTAAGTTCAATTTCCCACACCACTGAAATAATCTTAAACAAGATCTTCCATGTTTTCTTATTTGTGCTGGTTTAATTTGTTGAAGGAGAAGGAGCTGCTTGTTTGTTCCTGGCTGCCCAGCTCCAAAATAATCACACAGAAACTATATTAATTAAATCACTGCTTGGCCCATTAGCTCTAGCTTCTTATTGGCTAACTCTTACATTAATTTAACCCATTTCTATTAATCTGTATATCTCCATGTGGCAGTGGCTTACCAGGAAAGATTTGGCATGTCTGCCTCTGGTGGCTCCATGGCATCTCTCTCACTCCTCCTTCCTCCTTCCTCCTTCCAGCATGCAGTCCAATCTTCCCTGCCTACCTAAGTTCTGCCCTATCAACAGGCCAAGGCAGCTTCTTTATTCATTAATGGTAATCAAAGCACACAGAAGGGACTCCCACATCATTAACTGTTTTTGTTTTTATGGTTCCTATATGCTGAGAAGGAAGTCAGCTTCTGGGTATATGAAAAGGGACAAGATGGGCTTGTGCTAGGAACTCAAACTAAAATTTTATACAAAGCAAGATACTCAAAGACATATCAAAGCTAACTATAAAATAAAGGTTTAAACTGGAGGAATGTTCCTTGTAAAGCTGACAATTTTCAGTAAAGAACCAAGAGAAAGAAATTGTTCCATGTAAGTAGCAACAAAAGCAAAAAAAATACCAAAAAACAGAAATGCAGTGGTTGGAAGATGATTTAGTGGTTATGAGCACTTGTTACACCTGGGTTCATTTCCTAGCACCCACATGGCAGTTCACAACCATCTGTAATCCAGTTCAAGGGATCTGATACACTCTTATGACCTCCACAGAAACCAGGTATGTGTGTTTAATATATATATTAAGTATATATATTAAATAAACACCATATATATGCATACACATATATGCAAAATACACATATACATAAAAATAATGTTAGTTAGGGTTTCTATTGCTGCAATGAAACAATGAAACACCATGACAATAAAGCAAGTTAGGGAGAAAGGGGTTTATTTGGTTTACACTTCCATATTGATGTTCATCATCAAAGGAAGTCAGGACAAATACTCAAGCAGTACAGGAACCTTGAAACAGAAGCAGATACAGAAGCCATGGTGGCACGCTACTCACTGGCTTGCTCCACTAGCTTGTTTAACCTTCTTTCTTATAGGATCCAGGACCAACAGCCCAGGAATGGAACTACCAAAAATTAGTTTACTAATTAAGAAAACACCTTACTGTTTTTTCAGAAAATTAGGAAACAACCTTCTTCAGGACCCAGCAATACCACTTTTGGGTATATACCTAAAGGATGTGCAATCATACCACAAGGACATGTGCTCAACTATGTTCATAGCAGCATTTTTTACCATAGCCAGAACCTGGAAACAACCTAAATGCCCCTCAACCAAAGAATGGATAAGGAAAAGTGGTACATTTGCACAATGGAGTACTAGACAGCAGAAAAAAATAATGGTATCTTGAAATTTGCAGGCAAATGGATGGAGCTAGAAAACATCATATTGAGTGAGGTAACCCAGACCCAGAAAGACAAATATCACATGTACTCACTCTTAAGTGGCTGTCAGACATAAAGCAAAGATATCCAGTGTACAATTCACAATCCCAGAGAACCTAGACAACAATGAGGACCCTAAGAGACATACATGGATCTAATCTACATGGAAAGTAGAAAAAGCCAAGATCTCCTGAAGGGAGCATGGGGACCTTGGGAGAGGTTTGAAGGGGAGGGGAGAGGAAGGTAGGAGAGTAGAAAAAGTATAGCTCAATAAAATCAATAAAAAATGCAGATTAAAAAAACGAAAACGCCTTACAGCTAGATCTTATGAAGGTATCTTCTCAATTGAGGTTCCCTCTTTTCAGATAACTCTAGTTTGTATGTCAAGTTAATATAAGACTAACCAGAACTAAATAAATAAATAATAAAATAAAAAATCATTATGGAGAAACAAAGTTCAATGATAAATGAATGCAGGAGTGTTAAAATCTATAAATATCACCTTCAGAGGCAAGATAATTGTTGAACTTAGTGCTCTAGTCTGCTAGGCAATTTTTCACTTGTTAGTTTGCTTTGCCTAAGAGATATAACATTGCTTTTCCATTTCCTAAGATTTCTAGTGAGTTAAAATAATTGAAAAGTAAAATATTAAGATGTAAGATCTATTGGTAGTGAAAAAAAGCCTGTGAATACAAATCCTCATGTTAGGATACAGGCTTTATAACCAAGAGAGTAGGGATTTTGCTGAGAGAGAATTTACAGCTTAAGCACAGTAGCCCCAGGATTTCTGGAGATCTGCATATGTTAATCTTGAATATCTGTGGTGAATCTCATGTTAGAAAACCTAAAGAAGTAACAAAAACAGGAAACAAGTAAATGGGAAGGCACTGATGACCTATAAACAAAAGGAAAGACAACCAATAAAATATAACAGGGTAAAAAAAAAAGTTAAAGAAATGGTAAAGAAGATAAGCATCCTACAACTATTCCAGCAGCAGCTATGGATATAGTCATACCATATGAACTTAATAACATGCCTTCCACACATATGGAATCATAGCACTGAAATCCATGTTGGAATGAAGAGCCAGTTAGAGGAAAGAGCTTACTTCAGTCCAAGGTATGAAGGCAGAAAAAGGAGCAAGCAGACCCTGCAAGGGGCTTATACAGAGGCAGAGATATTAGTACTGGACCCACAGACCTACCAAAGAGACACAGTTTGAGGTTACCTAGTCTGAAGAACTCCTGGAGATAAAATAACCCAACTGAACTCCCCTTTCCTGCATTCTCTTCCCCGAACCCCCCTTGGAGAAATACAACCAGAAGCAAGACAGAGAAGATACCTTTAACATTAATCATCAAAACTGGTCTCCCAGAGTTAGAGACAAGAAGGAAAAGTGGAAAAGGACAAGAAATGCCCAGTGAAGAAGCCAAGAAAGGAAGAATTAACATCTCTGTCCAACAATTTCCAGCTATGAGTTTTTATTAAAAAGAAGAACAGTGAGACTCACAGTAACTAAGAATTTCTACATGAAATCTACAAAACTGACTTCATTTATAAATTATCAAAACAAATATTTTTAATTTACCTTTAGTGAAGTTACTTAAAATATCAACACCCCCCAAAAAAAACAAAAACCTGTTGAAAAAGCAATGGTGTGTTACCAGACGGAATGCCCATTCTTTTGTAAGTGTACTAATTACTTTTCTCACTGCTGTGACCAAATATCTGTCAAAATTCACTTAATGAAAAAGATCCATAGATTGAGTAGGTACAGTTTTCTTGGCAGGGAAGGTAAGGACGGAAGAGCACAAGGATGCCTGTCACATCTCAGCAGATGAGGAAGCAGAGAGGGGAATTCTGGCTTTCTCTCTCTTCACGTTTTATTGGGATGATATGCCACCAGTGCTCAGAGTGGGGCTTCAGTTAAGCATGGTAACACCCTTACAGACAGTCAGAGGTCCTTCAAATCCAGGCAGTTGACAATGGATTAGCTGTCGTAACAAGGCATCACAAAATGGTCTCAGTACATTTTTTTCCAACGTTAAATTTCAGAGATCTCCTATAAAAATTATTCAGGGTCCCAGAGGCTTGACCACCCTTTGCACAGAGTGGCTGTGTGCACTGCACTAACTCATTAGTAGGCACTGCCTCTGAACACTGAACTTTCCCTGTCCCTCTCTTCAGACAATTGAGATTTCCTAGAACGTAGTATGCTGAGGTTTAGAAAATAAAAATCCACATTTTGAATATGCCAGAAAATTATGGATGCGGCTATTGCTATCCCACATGGCTATTAGTTTCTGATGATCATGCACCTCTGATTTACTAAAGACCATTTGATTTAGGATGTAATAGTAAAGAGCTGTTTTCTCACTACATCAGTTATGCAGATTGACTTTTCTGGGAGTGGGGTAAGGAAATATTATCAGTATTCTTGAATTTCTAACTTAATTCACATCGTTACAATAGTATAAGGTATTATTTGTTAGCTGAGGATGATGAATTCTCCACAGGCTCTCAGTAATTATTCTCAAACATCTATTATGAGGATACAGAACATTGCTATGATGTGCTGACTCAGTTGTGTGTGAAGTGCTCCCTCCCTCTTCCTTCTCTGGGCTCTGAAATTTCATCGTGATATATCTGAGCTGATTAATCTACCAAAATCATATTCAGTTTCAAATTATCTAACCACTACTGATGCTATATTAAGACATAAATAAAAAAGAATGGTGGCATAATATACTTGGGTATTCCACCCTGTATTAGTAACAAGTACAACAAAGCCATTAGGGAGATCTCTGTATCCTCTTATCTTTTTTGGGTTCAGTGAAACCAAGAGACACTGCATGGGACTACACCTCTGTTATTCTGCTGTACTTTGGCCTCTGTTTGTGTTTAGAACATACAGCATGTTCTTCTTCTTGCTTGCTTCAGTCATGTTTCTCCTATTACCATGCAAATTTACTTAATTATATGATGTTATGGTATAATGAATACAGGTACTAGTTAGAGATCAGGATTTTTCAATGTTAAGATATTTGCAGATGTGGACAAAAATGAATGGATGCTACCAGGAGGGCTATCCATGGAGAGGGTGTGGTGGCTATTCTTGATTCTTTTGACTTGACTGGGCTGAGATAATCTGAGGAACCTCTATGTGTGTCTATGAGGCTGTTTCCAGAGTCAGATCGTGAGGGATCTGACCTAATGAATAATTCAACCCATTGGTAAATCACAATTTGAATAAAGAAAAGTGGTAGAACTGTTGAAGTTGGGGCTTATTGGAGTTGATCACAGGGCATGTCTTCAAAGTGTATTTCTTGGCCCCAACCCCTTCCTGTTTCTTCTGCCTACTTCCTAGCTGAATGGAGATGAACAGTTCTACTTCACCACATACTTTCTCCAAGGTGTTTCTATCTTCATCATGACTCTAAAATAATGAAGTATTACACCCATGGTCTGACTCCTCTGAAACGACAAACCAAAATAAATCAATTTTCCTTAACTTCTTTATATCAAGTATTTGTCACAAAAACGAAAGCCTGACTAACACAGAGGGCCTTCCTGTATATCCATGGAGTTAGGGTCAGGGGACTTCTTGAAGGGATGTGGTCAGCTTAGTCACCTGGCCAGGAGAGTCTTTAGTCAAACATGATAACCTGAGTTTTTGAAACCAGAAGACTGTAACAAATATATCAGACTCTTAAGAAGTCTCCCTTTCATGCCCAAATTGACCTTGCCCTGTAGTCAGATTGATGAATATTTTAAACATCACCATAGAACCTTTATCCAGCAACTTATGGAAACAGAGACATAGACCCGCAGTAGAGAACTTGGCTGAGTTCCTAAAATCCAGTTGAAGAGTTGGAGGAGTGAGAATATGAGCAAAGAGGTCAAGACCATGATAGGGACACCAACTGAACGAGTTTACCTGAGCTAATGGGAGCTCACCAACTCCAGCCAGACAGGGAAGTAACCAGAATAGGACCAAACAAGACCCTATGAATGTGGATGACAGTTGTATGGCTGGGGCAGACTGTAGGGCCACTGGAAGTGGCACCAGCATTTATCCCTACTACTTGTACTGGCTTTTTGGGAACCCATTCTCTTTGGACGGATACCTTGCTCAGCCTAGATATAATAGGGAGGGTCTTGGACCTTCCCCAAAGCAATATGCCTTACCCTCTCTGAGGAGTGGATGGGGAGGAGGAGAGGAAGTAGGAACTAGGATTGCTATGTAAAATAAAAAAAAGATTGCTTTCTTTTTTAAAAAAAATAAAATAAAGAAAAATAAAAAAGGCTCTCTCTCTTGGCCTCTGGTCACCCTGTCCATTAGTTAACTTACAGCTGTATTGATCTATGGCTTTTATATGTGAATATCTATCTCAATTACTTTCATATTTTTCTCAAATTACATGAATCTACTGGGTTAAGGGCTAGAGTCAACCAATTCCAATGTGTTATTTACTTTTCTCCTTGATGTCACAAAAATGCCTGGCAAAAGCAACTTAAAGAAAAAAAGAGTTTATTCTGAGTGCATGGTCTTTGTTGAAAAGAAAGGCATAAAGGCAGTAAGATGAGGTAACAGATATTGCATCTGCACTCAGGAAGCAGAGAGAGCTGAAATATGGTGTTTTGCTTGGTTTCTCCTCTTGATTCAGTCCAGGATTCCAGACCAAATAACGGTGCTACCACATTCAGAGTGACTCCCCCCATCATTATTAATATAATCCAGAAATCCTTTACGAACATGCTAAAGTTTTATCTTCTACAAAATTCTAAATCTCTGTAAATTGATTAACTTAACAAGAAAATAAGTTATTTACTTGGTAAATATTAACCACATTCAGTATACTCTCATTCCAATGAGTATAATGATGCCTGTATATACCTTCTTCCAAATAAGGTCACATTCATAGTTATTAGGGTTGCTACTCTATCATTTGAGGGACAAAATTCAATCTTCAATATCAAGGTCAAAATAAGATTTCACAGAATAAGTTACCTTATTAAGGACCAATTGTTCAATATCATTGTAAGAACAGTGGAGATTATTATAAATGTTAAGAAAAACTTATATACTCTGCACTGGAATAAAAAGTAGAAGAGTTTAAGCACTAGCCAACTTGGTATAAAAGTGCTAGAGGACAATAGGGAATTTGATCAGTGTAACTATGTCTCTGAGCTAATTGGAACTGATGGACTGGATACTAGGCTTCAACCTCCCAAGGAGACCCAGAAGTACAGAGATCCTGTATTTCTTGATGAAAATGCAAAACACTGGCTCATAGTTCCTTAACAGAGGCATTATCAAATTGTAAAACACATATAAGTAAAATGGAGTTCATAACAGTAAGTTTGCTAAAGTAACTCTCTAAGAAGAAAGTTTAAATTTTAGCATCAAGAAGAAGTATATTAAGAGATAGTTGACTGAAGAAATATTAGGATGTCTTAGTTTCAATTTTGCCATAGGGAGTAATGGTTATAGGTGTATCTAGATAGTGCCTGTCCCCTTTTCAAAAGACTAGGACTGTGAGAAATCATTCATTTTAGTGTGCTCTGACATAATTTTTAAAGAAAATTTGCAGATTATATTTTGCAAAATGTTAGTTTAAAAACAAGTCATCAAATATATAAAAGATATGCTGAAAAAAAATATAAACAGTTCCCAAACACTCAATCTCCCATTCTCTCAGATATCAGGAATGACAGATACAGATTATCAAATAACTTAGCCACCATAAATTTTGTAAACGAACAGCCACAAGTTGAGGGTATAGTTTGATGGTCATATACTCACCTAATATGAACAACATCTTAGGTTCAATCTCTGACATAATTGGTAAGCAAATATTTCATTTTAAATACAATGGAATATATATAATATAAATATTACACACAAATTTTTATATCACTGGTGATTTTATTTTATAATTAATATTTACTTTTAACTACACGGAAGCTTACTCTACATTATCCAACATTTAAAATACTCTTCAGATTTGTTAGATAAGACAGGGCTGTCTGTCCACCTACCCAGCCCTCCTTATGCTTTTTTACTTATTTTACATACCAACCATAGCACCCCCTTCCTCCCCTCCTCTTGCTTCCTCCCCACCTCAGCTCACCCCTCATCAACTCCTCAGAGAGGGTAAGGCCTCCCATAGGAAGTTGACTAAGCCTAGCATATTGATTGAGGGAGGACCAAGTCCCTGCCCACTGCATCAAGGCTGAGTAAGGTATCTCTCCATAGGGAATAGGCTCCAAAAAGCCAGTTCATGTACCAGGGATAAATCCTGGTCCCACTGCCAGGAATCCCACAATTATACCAAGCTACACAACTGTCACCCACTTTCAGAGGGCCTACTTTGGTCCCAGGCAGGCTTCTCAAAATTTTTTAATGTTGTGTATGTGTAGTTTAGAGGATTACTTGTAGGAATCTGTTCTCTCCTTTTACCATGTGGGACCCAAGGATTGAAGTCAGATTGTCAGGCTTGGCCATGGGCACATTTACCAACTGAGTCATCATGCCAACCCCATGAAAATGTTTAAATATCTGGTAGATTTTGACTTCGTGGTAAGGAACTGCAAGAATCAAAGAAGAGCACCTGATTATGAATAACTGTGGTATACAATGGCAGTATTAGAGTTAAGACACCAGAAGTATTTTGACAATATTTGAAATGAATCAGAAATTAAGATTAAGCCAGCATGGAATCTTGTGGGCTCAATGTTCCCTATAGATAAGAACAAATTCTCCAGTGTTTTGGAGTATTTGAAGAGATGTCTTGGAGAATACCATCCATAGTTTATAAACCACAATGCATCAGCTTTGACCTCTATGTCCTCCCTCATCTCTCACAACTCTTTTATAGAAAAGAGTCTATAGGGAGAGAGGGTGAAAAGAGTTAAGGGGAGGCTTATTGGAAGCAAATAAGACTCTGAGTGGTCTACTTTCAGAATTAAAAATCAAAATTCAAGCTACCTTGATTTACTCAAGATCTCCAAATGGCCATTGCCTTATGGCAAATTGTATTTGGTCCACATCCAGCAATACCACTCTTGGGAATATACCCAAGAGATGCCCAATCATACTACAAAAGCATTTGTGCAACTATGTTCATAGCAGCATTATTTGTAATAGACAGAACCTGGAAACAACCTAGGTGCCCCTCAATGGAAGAATGGATCAAGAATGTATGGAATATATACACATTAGAATACTACTCAGCGGTAAAAAAACAATGACATCTTGAATTTTGCATGCAAATGGATGGAAGTAGAAAATGCTGTCCTGAGTGAGGTAACCCAAACCCAAAAAGACAATTATGGTATGTACTCACTCATTAGTGGACCCTAGCCATAAACAAAGGACACTAAGCTTACAGCTCACAAGCCCAGAGAAGCCAAATAGCAAGGTGAACCCAAAGAAAAACATATATACATCCTCCTGGAAATTGGAATCAAACAAGATCTCCAGGCAAAAGTTGGAAGCACGGGGGAGGGGATAGAGGTGAGGATAGGGGGGTTGGGAAAGAGGAGGGGGGAAGGAGAAGGGAGAAGGGAAGGACTGGGGAGAGCTT
>PVIU01015827.1:7403-47070 GCA_004026605.1 Ondatra zibethicus
TTCCCACCCTAGTTTCTTTATTCCCAGAATGGGGGTTTCCTAACAACATCTGGATCTTAACTTATGTTTTCCCCAAATCATCAGTCCTATTTAGGAAAAGTTCCTGCTGCTGTAACTCATCCATAATATCCCCCCAGTATTTGCACAAGGGCTTGAAACACTGGAGGCATCTTGAGCACTGTATTAGTATCATTATCAGGATTATCAATGCCAGGAACATCAAGGTGTTCTCTGGTAAAATTATATGTTTTGGCCAAGTATAGCAAAGAACATTATCAGGAAACAGGAGAGAATAGCAGAGGCAGCTAGCCATCTATGATAGCGGTGAGTATATAATCTTGAGTTCAGGTTCATGACCTGAGCTGATTGCTAAGGAACCAACCGGAGGCCTATCCACGAACGGCACGAACCTCCCAGCCTGTGTCCTCCGGACCAGAGGCATGGTTGTCACACAGGTGACACCGCTGTAGGTGTGGCAGAAAGCAAATGACAGCGTTCCCAGCTGATCTCTGTAATTTAACAATGCTACTTCAATACAAGCTATGAGGAAACACCTGATGTACAACTGTGGAGGATAAGCTTATTTTGGCTCACATCTTCATAGGTTTCAGGGCCTTGAGTGAAGGAGAATAGTTCAACAGCCAGGAGCTGTTATATAACAGTTGTGTGTAACGGGAGGAGTGGGCCTGCTTTTCGTCCCGGCCACCCGGCTAGCTTAACCTCCAAAATAATCACACAGAAATTATATTAATTAAATCACTGCCTGGCCCATTAGCTCTAGCCTCTTATTGGCTCACTCTCACATCTTGATTAACCCATTTCTAATAATCTGTATGTCACCACGAGGTCGTGGCTTACCAGGAAAGATTTAGCATGTCTGACCTGGTAGCTCCATGGAGGCTCTCTGACTCTGCCTTTCTTCCCAGCATTTAGTTCTGTCTACTCTGCCTACCTAAGTGCTGCCCTATCAAAAGGCCAAGGCAGTTTTATTTTTATTCAACCAATGAAAGCAACACATAGACAGAAGAACCTCCTACACCAGTTGTGAACAGGGAAGGGCCAAGGGAACGGTATGACTTATTTCCTCCAATCAGACTCCACCTCCTGCCTTCCACTATCTCCACTATCCAATAAGGATACCACATTGTAAATCTAGCATGAGATTAATGCATTTGCTAGATCAGAGCCTTTGAGAGCCATTCAGTTCCCGGAAGCCCATAAGCAGGCAACCAAGTCCCTGTCACATGAGACTTTTTCAGGGTACTTTATATCCAAACCACAGCAAACATGGTTCTACTAGTCCTGGTCTTATGATGCTCTTTAAAAAGCTAGAACTTAAGAATGAAGATGGCATACCAAGCTGTCTTGTAGAATTTTAGACTCAAACCAAGACAGTTTATTGCAAAAGGTCATATACATTTTCTATGTAAAACCTAGCAAACTAGTAACAAAAGCAATGTTTACTTGTGTAAGCTATCATTTGGTTGTCCTGTGTCTTGTCTTTAATTTAGAGGATTGACCAAGGTGACCACATAAATGTTGATTCGAATTTAGAAAGAAATGTTAATGAGTCCAAGAAAGAGAATGGCTTGTAATGCATGGAGACAGTTGAGTACCTGTCAAAGTAGGGTATTACTGAACTTTCCCATGATTTGTTAAGAAGCTCATGGGTAGGAGAAGTAAAGAATAGATCCTAAAAGAGAGAGATGACCTGTCCAACACAGTCAAACACTTAACAGAATCACTAATGAAGTTTGGAAAACATTGACCTTCCCCCTCCCCACTCTGAAACAACTACATGTAAAAAACTTCTACTTTTTTGTTATGTTTCCTGACATACTGTGAGATTTTCAAATTAAACATGGTCATACTCAGGCTGAATATGCATGTATTATTTATATCTATATCTATATGTATTCCTACTCTAGTGCTTGATTCTCTCAGAAAAGCAGAGGAAAGTCTTTCTTAGGAAGAAATGATGATGCCATTGGGTACTGAAGTGATGATGCACCATCTGGCTGAGCCACATTCATACAATTTTCTCAGCATACATTGATCAAGATACAAGGTGACTTCTGATGCTTAAATTAGTGTGCACTGCACTGCTGATGGTGAAGAAATAATTTGTTTTCCAAAGTTAAAAGAAAGAGACAGAGAGAGAAGGAGGAAAAGAAGGAAAGGGAAAAGCATTGGATAGATTCAAATGTGGCCAGACACCTCTTCTGGGCCAATGTAGAAAAATGGTGCCAAGGGGCCCCCTTCCCTTGCTCATCACCATTTAAAGGTTCATTAAGTTTGATGGAGAGTCATATTTAAATGTTTGGCGTTGGCAGCTCCTTCTTTCCTCACAGCTTTTTCACTTCCTCCTCCTGCCCCGATTGGTTAGTGCACCACATTTTCCTCCTCACATGTCACTAGCACCTCTGCTCCTGACAGCTCTGAAGACACCAGGCCAGGCAGATATCAGCACGGCCGCTTAGCCCGGCAGTGGCTTGGGAACAAGCCTGACGAGAGCCAGGGAGCAGAGGCTTTTCATAAATAATGGTGTGTTCTTGTCAGCGGTTTTGGCCCTCGAAGGATGGTAACGTGTTTCCATACAGATGGGTCGGCTCTTGCCTGCCATTCTGTCTTTTGAATTTCCTGTTCAAGGGTATGGTTTTCATCAACCTTCATACTGTAGAGAACACCTACTTTATAAGATAGGATTTTTTTTTCAGTCAAAAGAAAATAACTAAAGGGTTTTGTATATAAAAGGTTTCTTTATAAAAGACTAACGGAGTTGAGTAACCAGCCAGACGTGCATGTACAAAGCTGTACTGTGATGGGTGCTTTCTCCTCTAATGCATGGGAATCAAGGCTGAGGAGAGTAATGCCTTCCAGGCCTCGGGGTCATTGAATGCCATTAGGAAACTACACCTTTTGCTGGAAAGCTGCTTCTCTTGTAGTTTTTGAAACAATCCCCACACATAGACGTCATTTTGCCCACTTAACATCTACAAATCTTTTGGCAAAAAAAAAAAGTAATGTCTTCTGCCTTTTTAGAATCTTGATCTTATTTTCAGAAGGAGCCAAATGCTGCTGTTGGGTAAGCGGGCCTTGGATGCTTATCTGCTAGCCTCATTCAAGACTATGTACTGCAGGATACAAAAACATGGCACAGTAAATCACAGGGCCTCAAGCAACCTCCTTAGACCCATGGAATTAACTTTATCTAAAAAACTAAGTAACTTCCAAATACTTATGGCTTTCTAGTGGGGGAAAGCAACGCTTTTATTTCAAGGTTTGTATAGATTTGAAATTCTCCTTAACATGGGAGATAATATAAATCAATAGATGGGAATATAATCACAGAAGTCTAACACCAATAATTGTTTTTTTTTTAATGTGGCTTCATGCCCTATAAGGATTCATTCCCAGTATTAACTTTTGCTATTTGGCTTATGTAACTGGTTTTGAGTTTTACATAGCTTTAATTTTTCTATTATAGAACCATTGTAAGATCATTAAATGTATTCCATTTAATTATTCCCCTTCAGCTGCTTTTCCAAATTTCTAATGTTTCTGCAATAATCAGTGTATCCTTTTATACTTTTTCTCAGTTTTCATATGAATACTGACAAGCATATATAGGCTTTGATGTTTGTTTTGATTTTTAAAACCAGTGTTACTCGTCTTTTGATAGCAACCTAATTCGCCAACAGTCTTTCACTTACTTTCTTGAAAGTTGCCATACTGCTAACTCATTCTTAAAGAAGCTGCACTATTTGATTTTAATAAAATTATTTTCTATTGTGGGATATAATGTTCTAAATATAGCTGTGCACTGCAAGTTCTGTACCTAGCCCCATCCCCAATAAAACAAATTCAAGGTAAAAAATAGCTTTATTAGATTCAATTGTCTATGTACTGATAAAGATTTCAGTTCTCTAACAAGGGCTTAAGGTAGCACAGAAACTGTTTTTCCATGTAACAGTTCAGGCAACCAAATTCAAAGGTTGTATTTTCAGTGTTTTATACACTCCAGTTCCTTCAAGTTCCTTGTTCTGCTTTTCCAGGCATGTTGCATCCATCTCTGTGGACTAGGATATCTCAGTCACATCACGTCTGAGCGAATGGGAAGGAATCATAGCAGATGCAGGGGAAGGCATGGTTGCATTTCTACTATAGATGCCAGAAGTTACAAACATGTTCTTCATTCTCCTATGTCCAAGGGCCTTAGAAATGACATTCAGATTATTTCTAGTTTCTTCCCCCCCCCCCAATTACGTTACATTAACATTTTTGTGCTATTGTTTCTTTAGGCTAATCCCCAAGTGGATTGTTACACATCAAGCATTTAAAACTTTGAGTAGTTTGATCTCATAGCTGGATTCAGTTTTGAGCTGGTAAAGACCTTTAGCTACTTTCTTAGTTCCTTTCCTGTTTCTATGACAACACAACCTAATATAAACAATTGAAGGGAAGAAGGACTTATTTCAGCTTACAGTTCAAGTTCTTACATGAGGTACATATAGTTATTTTTCTTGCATGTTTTAGGAAGGATATTTTTTTAAGTGGACCATACCTATGCATGTACTATGGTTACAGGAAGTGAAAGACATGAGATCTGAATCACAGTTTTCACTCCCTTTTTTATTTTGGGCATGGGAGTTACCTTAAGCTTCAAGATTTTATTTGTCTATATTTAAATCAATAATATTTACTATATAGGTGATTGTGACGATCACAAAGACTAATGGACATAAAAATTGTAGAGTATAAACATTAAGTGTTTATCATTACACCCTCTATACTTATAATATGATAGTATAAATTTGAGACTTATAGATACCTTTCCCCATGAATGAAATGCTAACTTATATCAATCAATGCTTGGTTCAGCTATGAGAACAGAACAGCTGTGATGTGGGATTCCCTGTATGTTGTGAGTATGTTTTATTACCATTGATTAATAAAGAAACTGCTTTGGCCTATGGCAGGGCAGAATATGGGTAGATGGGAAACCTAAACTGAATGCATAGAGTAAGAAGGTGGAGTCAGGAAGAGGCCATGTAGCTGCTGAAGGAGAAAGAAGCCAGAACCTTTGGTAAGCCACAGCCTCGTGGCAATACACAGATTAATAGAAATGGTTTAATTTAAGGTGTAAGAGCTAGCTAGAAATACGCCTGAGCCATCAGCCAAACAGTGATGTAATTAATATAGTTTTTGTGTGACTATTCAGGTCAGGGTGTCCGGGAAACCAAAGCAGAGTCTCTGTTTACACAACTCTCATTTCTTTAAGTGCCACAGAGAAGCCATCCAGAACAATTGGCAGTTCCTTAGTTATCAGGAGCCCAGGCCCCTTCTTTGTTATTTTTGCTTACAGGGCTTCTTTCTCATATTGCATGTTAGCTCAAGATCCAAGTTTCCTATCTATTTACAACTTACCAATAAAGGTGAAGGGGAGGAAGAGATAGAAGGCCACACCACCTAGCTTTGAGAAGATGTCTTGTCTAGAGATCATCCTGATAAGTGTAATACACCAGAACTAGAAACACAAATATTGTGTGTCTCACATATGGAAGGGACATAGGTTTTTTTTTTTTTTAAAGTAACAAGAAAGTAAACAAGGGATTATTTGTTATGGGGATGGGACCAGATGAAGTGTCGGGAGGGGAGGCAAGAGAGGATAAAGTGGTGCTTAATGTGGATGTGAAGCAGCTGAACAGCTCTGTGGTCCATATCAGAGCATGGTGAGATGAGGTGATGGCAGATAGGCACCCATGGTGATTGTTGATCAGTGACTCCTTCATCAGTTTCTGTTCCAAGAAGCAACACATTCCAGCTTCACCATCATAGTTCAAGTGAGGCCTGGAACTTCTGGTGGGCGACCTGCTTCCTGCATGAGTTGGAACTGTCTGGTGGTGGGCAACCCTGCTTCCTGCATGAGTTGGAACTGTCTGGTGGTGGGCAACCCTGCTTCCTGCATGAGTTGGAACTGTCTGGTGGTGGACGACCCTGGTTCCTGCATGAGCTGCAGCTGTCTGGTGGTACTGATGACAAGTTCTACCTCAAGTTGGATTCCTTACTACTGGGAGTATACCATGGGTGATGGCTGCCACATCCTTGTGACAGACCAGCAACCAGGCCTGGAGAGTATGAGGACATGACTCAGGCGGAGAAATCACAAGAAGCCTGTGACCAAAGGCAAAATACAGTTCACTCCTTCATGGAAAGCAGCAAACTAGACCCATACAATGCAGAGCAGTAGGCATAGCAAGAGGCCAAGTCTACCCAAAGCCTCAATGAGAAGGCTCCAGCCAGTGCCATTTCTGGGTACAGCTGCTGTGAGTTATGGGCACCTGGGCCGTTCCCTTACCGTAGTACTGTTATGAATATGGGACTCCTGGATTTCAAGCCTGCCTATAGGATTGTTGTTGCCTCTGGAGAGGAGTGAGGGAAAAATGATGGCTTTGCAAATGCTAATTACTACTTTGAATACCAGGTCAAGTACAGTGTCCTTGTCGGTTGCTGGAAAATTCCCTGTAGAGTGGGTGGGGCATGAAGGAAAACAGGCATTTCTCTTCTCTAACTAAAAGAACAAAATATGTAGTCTTTATTCTAAGCATTTGTAACTAAACAAGAAGGAAGAACAGTTAATGGGATAATCATACATGTCTACAATAATATACAAATAAATATGAGTATTTGTATAGAGTCTGCAGCTTCCATCAGAATCTTGGAGACATGTAATATATAAACATTTTTAAAGGCATCACACTGCTCTAAAGCTTGATGTTACTATGGAAACCTATAGAGTGCAAGTATCTTTCTAGTCTTCTTATCTACGTTGTGAACACATAACTAGCCAGAGCAGATTAGGTGCTGTCATTTGATAGTGACTGTTTACACATCAGAAACCAATAGCCTCTTTATCATGCACTCTCTTTAAAATGTGAAGAGATTCTCAAACAAGCCAGTTGACACCCTTTTCTTTCATCATTTAGATTCTAATCAAGATTCCTTTTGAGAATTAATGACTTGCTTTTTCATAATTTAATTTCTGATTCACAAAGTCTAGTAAACAGCTTTCTTAGTTTAATTCATTTTTTGCCTTTAATGTTTTTGCTTTGTACAAATCATCTGAGCTTTTTATTTTCACATTTTAAGTAACACATGTTGAGCAACACATAAAATGTCAAAAATTATAATTTAATTTGGTTTGAGAGTAAATAAGTGATAAAGCCAGCCCTAAAAATGCAAACTGTTCTGCAGACGTTTTAATGATTTTGTTTCTGTTTTTATTGTGCATACTCTCTGTGCTTATTCTGAACTTTGTAGCTATAATTGGTTAGGTTATTTAATTAATGTCTACTAAGAAGTTTCCCTTTTTCAAAAGAAGCCACATGTCAACATTGAAACACATCATCCCATTGGTCTTACTAATTTAATTGTCAAAGTAAAATTATGTCAGGACTTTAAAAGTTTTAAAAATACTTAATTATCCAGCTGTAAAAACAGTATGAATCAACACAAAGATATATATATATATATATATATATATATATATATACATTTGTCAAATAGAGAGGTTGTACAGCAGGCATGCCTAATGTGTCTACAAATATTTATATACCAGGGAGAAGATAATCTCTAATACTAAGCATTACCTACCAAACCATCTACACCTGTCTCTGGACTATGGAATTAATAGAAAATTTTTGCTTTTGAGAGTTTCTTTCCTATAGTTCATGGATTTTTTTTCTTACACTAGTGTTATGTTTTATTATTTCTATTGCTAGGAGGCAGTTGATGGGGCAAGGAGTGGGACATGACTACCAGTGAGCTATTCATTTCCATTTTGGAGAAAAATTAAGTTACCAGCAAATCAATTAGCAAAGTAGCCACCCCCACCTGAGCTCTAATCTGTAGAAATAGCCACTTAGCAGGTAAGATTGTGTGCTCTGTGCCCTATCGTTGTGATTCTGAAGAGAACAACGTCTGAGAAATGTGATTGTGGGTTTGTCTGTTGATGCGCCCTGGCTTTGCCTGGAGTGGGCTGAATTGCAGTTACTACACTGAATTGCAGTAAGATGTGAAAAATGTAATAAATCAATGTGGATTTAGAAATCCAGTCTCTTGAGCATCCTTCCCATCAGAATGGAGGATTCAGTGTTAATAAAGATGTGTGTGTTGCTTATCCTAAGGTGTGAGATTAGCGGACGACTGTGGGGCAGATCAGTAAAGCTTTTGTGCACTGTGAAAGCAGAATAAACCAGCTATTTGAGTGCAAGCCCAGGCATTCCCTTTTGCTGGGTTCCCTGTGAGTCTTTCATCTGAATCTGAGCCTTAAAAAATAAAGGCACTTTCTGTGCTTCTCTGTGCCTGCTGAACATCCTGCCAAAGCCTTCTATGAGGTATCTGTGAATTTACCCTGGGAGAACACCACATAGTGTCCCTGGCTTCCTGTTCTAAATGACCCACTCCAATGACACACTGTCATACTACTCAAGGTAGGGAGAATGAGCTGCCAAAACCTATTTATCACTTTGCTGCCCTTGGACCATACACATCCGTCCCCAGTTAAATAAGGGTCATAGGCGGAGCTGTTCTCTCCCTTCCCAGAAACACTAAGATCCTGTGTGGAGATGAAAATAAATTGTCTAGTGTTTTGCTGCATTCATTTTCCCACCCTACAAAGTACTGTTCTTTAAGGATGCATTAGAGAATGAATTGGGGGAAAAAGATACTTGCAGTTTCACAAATAAATATTGGTTGTCCAGAAATAGGAGATACTGATTAAATAGATGATAGCTTTTTAAATAATGGTATATTATTCTACCTCTAAAAGCAGTTGTTGAGAATATTTAATAAGGTGCAAGGTTGGCTACAATATTCCATTACTTGAATACTTTCCAACTACTTAACCAAAACAGTATATGCACTATTGTCTCATATTTGTTTTTCATATAAAATATATATACAAAGGAAAAATATACTTCAACACAATTTTTGTAGTTAACTTCCAATAAAGGATTACATGTGAATTTACCATCTTTCTTTTCCTCTCTCCTTCATCAGTATTTATTACATCTTCTAATTTTGAGAAAATTAAAATGATTTAAAATAATTAGTGTTGAAACGTCACTAAACTGGAAGGTTTCCCAGTTGATTGGAAGCTAAGGGGATGGATTTCAGAACGCTTTCTTTCTGAGTTGTATTTATACCTTTTAGAGCATGCTGTAGAACTCAAGGAGCTGACTCTTCTGTCTGCCTAAACCAGCTCTGAAAATAGTGCGTATGAACGTTCCTAATGATCCTCTACATGCCTCACACTGCTCTATCGGGCGAAACATGTCATTTTTGAGCTGTAACAAGTCACAGGGGCAGTGCTTGTGAGCAGACACTCTGGTTGTCATCTAGAAAGAAGTACTCACTGAGCACTCTGGACACTTTTGCCACCAGTGTTCTTCCTCTGGCTGGCTCCTCTAGGCCTCTTGAGCTTAGGCGCCTGCAGCCTCACCCCCCTTCTGAGCATAATCCAGGCAGACTCTGCCTCCTTGATGCATGTGTTGGTGAGGACGCTGGATCTCAGGGCATGTGTTCCGTGCACATGTTCATTATGAGAGGCTGTCACAGTGCCATGAGGACCACTTTTCTGATTATGCCGCTGCCCACAGAGGGCCTTATTGAAAGCGGAATATAAATCCTAACTGTATTGCCCCTTAGCAAGGTGTGAGTTCCAGGATTATGAGCATGCGTGAGTTAAGTGCAGGAACTCTAGGCCCAAACTGCAGGGCTTGGTCCCCATACCTTCCTCCATGCCTCACTCCATTTGTACTCCCTGCAGCAAGAGACTGTAGGAAGGAGAGGGGACAGCAGGTTGCTCAGTAAAATGGGTGGATGGTATGCTACCCTGTGGTGCCTGTCCTGCGGTATATTCCTAACCATTACTATTGTCTAGTAGTGGCCCATAATCAGTTAACCAACTAACTATCATTACTCCAGTAACCAGTTTATCAGTTAACATTATTCAGTCTTACTCACTTTCTCTTTCATCTTTTCCTAATCACAAGTTAAATGTGTGCCTTCCTTTGCTCTCAGATCTGGGATAGGAATGATAGGAACAGATACCTGTAAGTCCATGCCCTCAGAAACTTGCAGTCTAATGGGAGAGAAGTGATCAAATAATGACATATAATAATATAAAATTGCAGCTCTGACAAGGGCTACGTGGGAAACCTACACAAACAATAGAGAGAGCTCAAAACTCGCAGTCAGGAAAGAGTTCCCCCAAAATGGCGCTTTAACTAAGCCCTGAAGGAGTTCGGCGTGCGCTGGGGAGAGCGGCAGCTTTCCAGGGAGAGGACCAGCACTGCTGCAGCTCTTGGGACAGTGGTGCCCGGACGACCGCTCCCGAGTCGCCACCGTTAACCTCCAGGCTTTACTACTGCCACCTCTAAACCCCATGGGACACACCCAGCTAGAAGGGAGCACTCTTGTGAACCTAGTGTACTGGCTTTCAGTATTTTCTCCCCACCGGCTATGAGATTTATTTTTGCAGCTGTACTGCTTGGTACAAAATTGAACGCATATCATAAAGCAATCAGGAGGAAAGAACACACACGGTGGATGTTCTGATCCTGTTTACTAAATTCATACTGTCGTTCAGCAGTTATTTCATCACCCTGATAACTGTAAAAGAAGGACAAAAGGTCAAACCCTTAAATTCCGGCTGTCTTAATGACACGTTCCTATACACCTTCTCATTTTGCTCAAGGTTCCGCTTTGATCTCTAGATGCTCACTCCACAGGATTGGATCTTGCCCACAGTTGTTTTCTTTGTAACTTTGTGATAAGGTAAAGAGTTTTGTCAAGCACTGTTTTGAATGCTTGAACTTGGAGTACTTCAAAGATAATTAGTCCTGGTCAGAGCATTCATCTGTGATTATTTTCATGGTGAAATGGTAGCATTAAATCTCCTGATGGTAAGGGAATGCTTTTACTTCAAAGCACAGATCCAGACTATTCTGTCTGGTCTTGCCACAAGCTAGTGTTCCTTTAAGTCTTTTTCACTGTCTGCAGTAGCAAGAAGATGGATAGGAAACACATGGTGCTGCTAGTCAAGGACTAAGTTAATAATTTCCTTTTGAAAACTTCACTTATTGATCATATTCATTTCCCCATTGTGTAGGAGCAGCTGTGCATGCATGGAAATGGTTGGAAAATGATAAGTGATTGTATGATAGTAAAGGGATGTAGGAAGTGTTATGTGTATTTAATTTTAAGTTAAAAAGAAACCAAATTTTTCCTTTGATATAGTGTGAAAATAGAAACCTAAATATAAAGAAAGTCATTGTGATTTTTTTCGTCTCATATAAAACTTTTTGGGAGTAGAATAGTAATGCATGTTGAATAATGTTGACCTAAGAGATACTATAACATACTTTGAAGTATGATATTGTTAATGTAAAAACAGAGTGGTATTTGTCTTTAAAAAAATGAATGTGACTTAAGAAGTGTAATAAATATTATCAAATGAACCAGACTGCTAGTGGAAGTTTGCTGTGATGGCCTCAGCAGGATTGTAGAGGTCACCGTGCTTTCTCCCAACCCGTATTTAAGTGTTTTTTCCACAGAAGTGTTCATTTTCCTTCCCTGATTTCCTTCCAAATTTATACCTGCATCTGTGTCCTTTTCCAAGATTACTTCTGCTCTCTACCTTTGAAGTAATTTGCATGTGGTAGAAATATCCTTCACTTCCTTTGTGTTTACTATGCTGACAGGTCTAGGTGGCCTGTGACCGCTGCTAGGTAAATGCCTGCCATTTCTGCAGCAGTTTTCTACTGAGATGAACTCCTCTTAAAAGTACCACCGGCATCCTTGAGATACTTTCTGCATTTTCAGTGCTTAAAGTTGTCCTTTTACCCTTTTATAGCTGTTGGAAAAAATTAACTAGCTTTTTTCTAAAACATAGCATGTTTTTCCATAAATACACTTCTAGAAGTATGCTGTTGGGAAATTAAGAATGTCCCTAAAGGAAATACTAAGAGCATTGTTATTGTAAGTTGTGGTTGATTGAGTCCCTCTGTGTGCCAGTACTCAACTGAGTCCTCCCTCTGAGTTCTCATTGAGGCCCCTGACATCAATGGCTTTGTGCATGTTTTCAGATAACGAAGTACAGGTCAGTGAAATTTATTAGAAGGTAAATAGTATATTTTGGGTAAGGTGCAATTATTTACATTTATTATGGTGTTTTCCTATCACTGTGTGTTGTGGGATGTTTTACTCTTTTGACTTTTTGAGGGACCCACCACCCAGCTCCCAAGTAAATTACACAAAAAGTCTTATTCTTAATTATGAATGCCCAGCCTTAGCTTGGCTTGTTTCTCGCCAGCTTTTAAAAAATTATTCCGACTACCTTTTGCTTCTAGGCTTTTATCTTTCTCTATTTCTGTATACCTATCTTTACTTCTTTCTCTGAGGCTTGCTGTGTAGCTAGATGGCAGATCCCTGATGTCCTCCTTCAATTTATACTCTGCCTGCCAGCCCCGCCCATCCTTCTCCTGCCTCACTATTTCCATTCAGCTCTTTATTAGGACTATCAGGTGTTTTAGATAGGCAAAGAATCACAGCTTTACAGAATTAAACAAATGCAGCATAAACAAAAGTCACACACCTTAAAATAATACTCCCCAGCAACTGTGTATCTATTAAATGCTGTGAGTTCCATGTAATAACACCAGCTTTGTTACAAAAGAGACTAAATCCCAGGAGGCTACATACAATCAAATTCCAAGTATGATTCGCTTCTCTCTCACTTCTGAAAATTTTTAGTTTTCTGTCTGCTACCAAGAATTCATATTTGTACCCCAATATTGTGTTTATATCATGATTGGTAAGTTGTAGATTTGAGTAAATTGTTAAAAATTTACGTCAGTAGGGAGGGCTCATTTTGGTCTCCTGACTTTTGAGTTTTTCAGCTGATGAGAAATGGTGTTCTTGCTTGTAGGTATGTGTGCCATGACACTCTTGCATCTGTTACTTGTAGGTATGTGTGCCATGACACTCTTGCATCTATTCTTGTAGGTATGTGTGCCATGACACTCTTGCACCTGTTACTTGTAGGTATGTGTGTCATGACACACTTGCATCTGTTGCTTGTAGGTATGTGTGCAATGACACTCTTGCATCTGTTACTTGTAGGTATGTGTACCATGACACTCTTGCATTTGTTACTTGTAGGTACGTGTGCCATGACACTCTTGCATTTGTTACTTGTAGGTATGTGTACCATGACACTCTTGCATTTGTTACTCTTCTCATTGTTGTGACAAAGTAACTGGCAAACATGACTTAAGAGGGAAAGACCAAGAGCTTGGAGAGTTTGGTTCCCAGCATGAATACTGGGTTTCAAGGGATCTCTGGCCTCTGGAAGAAGGAAGGAAGGTTTATTTTGTGTTTCAGCTTGAGGGCATACTAGCATCATGGCAGGGAAGACATAGCAACAAAAGCATGAGGGGGCAAGTCACATGGTATCTGAAGTCAGGAGGCCAAGAGAGGTGAATATTGGTATGTTCTCTGGTTCCCCTTTGTTCCATCCAGGATGCCAACCCATGGGATTGGTCTACCACATTCAAGACGGATCTTCTCTCCCCGTTAAACCTCTCTCCAGCCACGTTTATGGGTGTGTCTTCTAAGTGACCTTAAATCCAGTCAAGTTGCTAGTGAAGATTAACTATCACAATACTTACATAAAAACACCTCTGATACCTTGTTTGTTTCAGTAGAAATGCAGAGGAAAATGTCCCAGTCAGCTGCTGTCTTCAAGGGAGCAGGAAGCCTGCTGGGAATGGATGTAGGTCTTCCAGGGCAGAAACGACCGTTGCTGTTAGTACCCTCATTACAGTGCTGCCTAGCTTACAGTTGTAATGATAGTGGGATGTGTATTTCAAATCACTGAAAAGCATGTTGCTCCCTCTCTGGACTAAAGGCTAGTTCTATATGTAACTAGAACAACATCAGTCCAGCCCTCCCATCCCTTCTATACTAACTTATATACTAGCGCCCTGTTTCTTTATAAGCTGATGGAAGAGGACTAAGTCAGCAGCTGTATTTACATAATGAAAGTAGGGAACATACTGCCTTTATGAGAATTTCATGCAACATACTTCCCAAGGGGAAAAATCCTTTAAAACTGCCATCTGATTGCCTAGCCCTGAAGCATTTCACACATAGGGTGTTATTTTCCAAATGAATAGATAATGCAGGGACAGAAGCAGAACTCTTCCCTGAAGGAAAACACTGTGTAGAAGGAGCAGAAGGCAGATGGGGGACCTGTCCACATGTGGGGCCTCTTTAGAGCCTCCCTGATTTGTATGTGTCCTCTCCTCACCTTCACTTTCAGTGTCTTCTACTCTGGCAAGTAGGAGGGGAGGGTTCTGAAGGCTGGAGAGCGCCGGATGAGTCTCAGCTGTCCACTGCATGGTTTCAAGTTTGGAGTCAGAGTGCTGGGGATCAAATCCTGACCTTCCCACTTACCAACTTTCCCACCGTGGAAAGTCTAGTTAAAGCTGCCTGGGCCTAAGTCCAGTAACCTCTAGGAATTGTTGTAGGGCTTAGTGGGGAGCTAGTAGGAAGCTCTGAGAAATAGGCCTGGCATAGAGGACGATCTAGGTAAGGAGTCACCACTTATACTGAATAAATGTTCAGTTTTGTTTTACATTAGTAGCAAAAGTACAAAATTCAAGAAAGATATGATTTTAAGAATTATTTTTTTGTAACAGGGTTTCTCTGTATAACAGCTCTGGCTATTCTAGAACTCACTTTGTAGACCAGGCTAGCCTCAAACTCACAGACATCTGCCTGCTTCTGCCTCCCAAGTGCTGGGATTAAAGGTGTGCACCACCTCTACCTGGCTTGATTTTTAAAAAAATTCTTGGCATATTTTAAATAAAGAAATATTCACACAAATTCATAAAAATTATCAATATTTTAAAGTATATTAAATAGAACTTCATGGTTAATACTTTTAACCAAAAATATAGCACAGAATATTTTCTAAGAATAATTACAAGATGAATTCTGAATTCACAATCCCTTGTGGGTGTTATGACCGAGTATAGTAATAATTCTTAGATCATATGAGAATTGGGACTTTCTTTTTATTTGTTTGTTTGTTGGTTGGTTTTGGTTTTTTGTTTTTTTGAGACAGGGTTTATCTATGTAATGCTCTAGCTGTCCTGGAACTTGCTCTGTAGACCAGGCTGGCCTCGAACTCAAAAAGATCCACCTTTCTCTGCCTCCTGGGTGCTGGGATCAAAGATGTGCACCACCACCCAGCTGATCAGAATTTTCTAAACTCATAAAGAATGAGAACCTCCAGAGACTTTTGTCTATAAGGGTCTTAGCTGTTGCTCTTTATCAATTATAACTTAAGCCCGAAAATAATAAACTCATTACATAGTGATATAGCATATGTCATTAGTTTTTAAAAATTCTATTTTCAGTAGTGACAAAGCATACATATTTATATTGTTGATGTTTTAAATTTTAACAAATTCTTTGTATGCTCAATAGAACACAGGCAGGTTCTCCTCCTTTTGACCCAGTAGATTGCAGTAGTATCACACCTCGGGTGGCCAAGGTGCTCATTTGAGCACTGTGAGGAGAAAAAAGGCAGGGAACTTACTGACGATGGGACACATTCTCAAATGTGTGCTTAGGAAGTTATGTCATTGGGTGAACATCAAAGTATACTCGGCAGCCCTGGGCGGTGTGGTCAGTTTCTTCACTTGACCTTCAAGAGTCTCTGTAAGCGTGGTTGGTTGAAGTTGCTGCCCTGTAGCATGGTCTGCTGTCTTATAGAGAAAAGGCATTGCCACACTGAGCCCACAGAAGTCCTGAATGCAGACCTGGCTCCTTCCCCTGCTTTCTGCCCTTGCAAATTGACTCTCATGGAGTTCTCATTGACAGTGGTGAGAGTTTGAATAGCCCAGGCCTTTGCTGCTTCTGATGCCTCTGGTTTGGGAGGGGGGTGTTTCTGTTGCTCTTTAGCCAGGATATACCGCTTGTCCTCTTGGGGTAAAGGAAAGATCTCGCATTCTAAACTGCTGCTCAGACAAACTCCACCCCAGTCCATGGGCTGGCCACACTTATGGGACACTGCAGGGAATGCTTTAGTGTGTTTTTCTCTGCTGTGATTCCCGTGCCACTCATCTGTGTGCTTCCCACCTTCTAGAATCCTCTTTCTCTTGAGTTCAGTTGCTAGCCTGTCCTGTTTGCTCTATCCTTGTGGGTTTGTTCCTCATTTACTGCCTTACTGCCCATTCTGGAAGTTGGAGTAAACACACTGAGCTTCCACACTTAGCTGAAAGTTACCACCATTTTTTCATAAGCAGTTGATAAAGCTCCAGATTCAGAGATCCAAACCCAGACATTTGGGTAAGGGAGGTAGTTGGGACCGTATAACTTTCCAAAGCTTTCAACCTTGACTATAAATTGGAACCACTAGAGTGCTGCATGGTGTTGGTGCCAAGTACCCCTCCACCAGGACTGTGGCTATCCTTGGCCATAAGTGTGACTTGGTGCTAGAGGGTTTGGTTTTTAACTTCATGGATGACACCGTGTGTCAGGACGACACTAGTATGTTACTGTAAAGATTTTGCATATTTTTTGAAACAGCCAATTTTCCGGGACACTGTGTATATTTGAACTAAAGGTAGTAAAAACTGTCTATGAAGTTATTTGATTGGTATATTAAAACATATTATTTTGTCTTGATAAATTTAACATTAATTTATATTCTGACATGAATGAATCTCCTATTGTGCCCTCACAATTATTTGTAAGTATATTGGTAAAGTGTTATTTATGAATGATAAAGGATTCTTATTCAAATAATCTCTATAGTAACATTGCTTCTTGCTAGAGTTTGCCCTGCCCTATGGCTGCTCCGTGTTAGTGTGTGTAACGTTGCTTTCTGACTGCTAACACAGCCTAAGACTATCACATTTGAGAAACTAGCTAAGGTCTCTAGTGTTCCTGCCTCCAAACCTCAAATAGCACATGAGGCTAGCCCCGCTGTAATGAGCTAGCACCCTGCTCCTGGTGTTGCGGGTCAGCTGACTCAACGTTCCTCTCTCTCTAGGATTTCCTTCTGTATCCTCCCACTCTTCTCATCTTGTATATTTTCCTCACTCAGTGCCCTTTCTTCTCGCCCTTTCATACAGTGTTACAATATATAAAACCATAAAACTATGAGAGATGGAGCCCAAGCTTTGGTAGCTAATATGAAGGAAGCTGAACAGTATACAATGAATTATAGAAAACCCAGTCTAGGTTCTGCATGGCATGGCAGTTTACACTATTTAAAACAAATTACCCAACATTCTATTTTCCCCTTTTTTTAATTAAATTTTCTTTCATTTTACATGCCAACCCCAGTCCCCCCTTCCTCCCCATCTTGTGCTTCCCACCTCCCCCATCTTACTCCCCAGCTACTCCTCAGAGGGGGTAATTACCCAACATTCTTAATTTTGTTATCTAATTGCATAACACTTAGAAATATACAGATGCCAACCCGTTTGTTGAGAATGAAACAGAATTAGCATTTCTGTGCAAAATGTACCCTAAGTGCAAGAATTGTCCTTTCTTTAGAAGAAAAGGCACATACATTTCATTAATATTGTAGAGATGTTAGAGGGGCCCAGTGTTAAACTGCGGCTGACATTGAAGGGTAGGGATTTGCTATAAGAATGGACAGCCCTGGGGTCCTCACCTGAGGTCATTAGATTGATTTAGTTTAGGTCCACTGGCTGTATTTTAATGCAGTTTAGCTGTAAAATTACAAGGGCCCATTATATAGCACAGGCAATGCATTATTAGTTTTTAGGCCTGTCAAGGTAAAAAAAAAAATGTGTCTATTTGCCTTCCCATTTGACCTGGTAAAAAAAATTAGCTGCATTACAGAGCACCAGGACACCCTGGAAATATTAGTTTTGGAAGGAACCCTGAGGAATGGCATGAAAAGTCTGGCCACATACTTTGGCTCCAGTGCCAGGGATACACATGCTCTTTGGGGTACTTCAGCACTCCTCCTTCCTAGGAAAGTGCCGGGGATGGGAGAACCACATGAAGCATCCACAGGGCTGGCGGGTATATCAAGGGTGGTCTGCTCTGGGCAGAGTAGTGACTGATGCTAAAGCCAGTGGAGGAGATGCCAAGCTAATGGGTATACACTCAAATGCCAAAACCTTAGGAAGCCACTAAATATACTGTGTCCAAGATTCGCTCAAAATAAGCCAGAAGACATATGGTGTACAGGGTGTTTACTAGCATAATGTGTTTGTTGTAGGTTGCTGCAGGACTTATATGTCTGTCAAAAGGCTGGTGAGTCCTGGCACACTTCCTCCCTCCCTCCCTTCTCTCTCTCTTTTTTCTTCCCTCTCTCTTCCTCTCTCCCTCCTCCCTCTCCCTATCCCTCCCTCCCTCTCTTCCTCTCTAAGCTATGGTAGCTGTTTTAGCTATGTTTTCAGATCTGTTAGCCTGTGGGTTCTGGGTGGTTCTATTCATTTTAGTGGGTACAGGACGAATATTTTACAGGAAATCACCACAGCCATCACACAGTACCATATGTCCTTGTATTAGGCCTGTTTGTGGCTGCTTTTCAAACCCTTACCACCCGTGGCTCCTCTTTCCCAAGAACAGCTCCCCAGCAGCTATGAAGTTGACATGCTGAAGGGTAAACCCAGAGAGGCGAGCCCAGAGTACTTTTCTGCCTCTCACCCACCATGATGTGAGTTTCCAAGGAGGTCTTTGGGACTTTGATTGGCCCCAGTCTCACTGCCTCAGGCTCTGGAGTCTCATAGGCCTGGGTTAGAATCTGAAGGGTCTGTGGCTGGTCACGGTCCTCAGGCTAGGCAGTCTCACAGACCCAGCTTAGAATCTGAACACTGCTGCATCCTGTGGTTGAGACTTCTGTCATGGTACCCTTTGGAACATCAGTTTCCCCACATATAAAACAAATGATGGTAGTCCCTCAGTGAGCAGCTGTGAAGGTGAAGTTGGATAATGGCTCCGAATCGCCTCAGCAGCAGGAAGTGCTGAAGAAATGTTGGGTGCAGCCTGACTTTCTTGTCGGACTGTCTTTGGGACCACCAGCTTCTCAATAATGACACAGAGACTTATTATTCTCAATAATGACACAGAGACTTATTATTCTCAATAATGACACAGAGACTTATTATTCTCAATAATGACACAGAGACTTCTTATTTATTATGAAAGCTTGGCCTTTAGCTTAGGCTTGTTCCCAACTAGCTCTTATAACTTACTCTTTTTTTTTTAATATATGTTCTGCCACATGGTTCTTTACCTCTCCTCCATTCTGTATGTCTGACTCCCTTCACCTCTCTCTGGCATCTCCTTCCTGGGCCTAGATTCATCCTGAGTTCTCTCTCTGCCCAGAAGTTCCACTTAACTTCTACCTAGCTATTGGCCAGTCAGCTCTTTATTAAACCAGTCAGAGGAACCTTAAGCAGAGACACATGTTCACAGTGTACACATGTTCCCACAACATCTAGGTACTGTAGTTGACTTTTATTATTGCTTCTGTTGTGCATGTCCCAGCTTACACACTACACCTGCAAATGAAAACCCTCTAATTAGGGACTGGAGAGATGACTCAGGTAAAAACTGCTCTTCCTGAGGTCCTAAGTTCTCAGCAACCTCATGGTGACACACAACCATCTATAGTGGGATCTGATGCCCTCTTCCAGCATAAGGTTGTACATGCAGATAGAGCACTCGTACATAAAATAAATAAATCTTTAAAAAAGAAAATCCTCTAATGATTGGCATTGCTTTCTTTTTCATGTTAACCTGTTAAACTTTTTCTTCTTTAAAGTTTTAGCTTTAAAACAAGACTTAATTTTGACAACTATTCTTTTTTAGATTTAAGTGCATGAGTGTTTTGTCTGCATGTATGTACGTGAGTCACATGTGTGCTATGCCTGCAGAGATCAGAAGAGGGTGTCGTGTATTCACTGGAACTGGAGTTACAAACAGTTGTGAGCCACCATGTAGGTGCTGGGAACAGCACCCAAGTATCCTGCAAGAGTAGCCAGTGTTCTTAACCATTGAGTCTTCTGTCCACCAGTCTAAGACATTCATTTTGATGTTTTGCTTTGCCTGTGTTTGACTTCTTATGCTCCAAAAGCAGTTAGCTTCCTTATGGTAGACACGCATTTTGTCCTCTTGTTACCTATTTTATGCTTTGCTGTGGGGATTTTCAAGTGCAGCCAATGCTATGCAAGGCACTAAGTTAATCCTGTATTAAATTAACTGCTGGATAATGCAAGATTCTGTTCTTATGAACCTTTTAGTCTATTGGGAAATCAAGCTCATAAAGCCACCAAAACCACTAAATGCTGTTTGTCATGAATTTTGTGAATGATGAAAATACCCAGAGGAACAGATATGCTCCTGGCTCAGCCTGGCGAAGCAGGGGAGACTTCACTAAAGGGGCACAGGGTCACTGTAGTGTCCCCCTAAGGTCTAGTCCTCAGCCTGTGACACTATTAACACAGAAGTAGGCAGGTTTCAGAGGGACCAAGAAGGGGCACCACAGTTAAAACAATTAAAGGAAGCATGGCTAAATCTCAGAAGGCAGGAAGGACAAAATCAGATGGCCAGGGTCTGCTGGGCCACAGAAATAAAAACATTAGGGTACAAAACTATTGAGGTTTGTCAGCTCAGCCATGACACAGTTGTCCCCATGTTTTATAAAAGCCCAACTTCAAGGTGGAGAGTAGATGTGAGGCCACGCAGCTTTTCCCTGAGTTCTGCTCTTCCCCTGCAGCCTCCCACACTATGTGCGAAGCTCTCAGGCTCGAATGCAGTGGTGTCTTTTCAGTTACAGACAGAGATGCTATCTATGCTGTTGAAATAGAATATTTTTAAAAAATCCAGTTCTGAGTTCTTTGTCATCGTGAAGTGTTCCCCCTGGCCTCTGTACTATCTGCTTTGGTTCAGTTAATCACGTCAGCTGGTTAGCCAGACTGTGGCAGTGAAGTTGGGCTGCCACTTCATGGGAGCTAATAGGACACAGTGCCTCAGCCTTCCACTTACGTCATTCTGAAAGCATTTAATCAGCATCCCGTTTCTCCTGCATTATCGGGGGGATAAGATGTCTCCTCTGTGATCTGACTTCTCAGGGCTGGGCATGGCTGGGCATGTCACTCAGCAGTAGGGCACTTGTGTGACTTGTGCAAGACCGTGGGTCTGATTCCCATCACTGAAAAGGAAAATCGAGATTCTTTTCAGTACTCAGAGGGACTTTGATGAGCTATGTTCTTTTTCAGAAGTGCTCATGGAAACAGTACCAAACCCAGACTTAGAAACTGTGGCTTCCCTCATTAAACAGCTGTGCGCGCAGAGCATGTTGTTCTTAGGTCCACGTGTCTAAGTAACTTTGAAGTTTTCCTTCCTGTCCACCATAAACTATAGAAGAAGTAAATAAATATTTGCCGAGTGAATGAATGTCCAAAAGAATTCACATCAATTGAAGAATAATTTTTAAAAATTTAAAATTCTAAAGGAAAAATGTAAGAGCTAAAAGAAAATGTAACAGTAAGTAACCCATTACCCCACCACTAGGCAGAGCATTTTGGCAGGGACTTGCTGTGTATAAACCATTTTACATGCTATTTTTTCTCCCCTCCCTCCAACTCCTGCTGACCCCCTTCTCCCACCCTCCTACTTCCTTGTAGTTTCTTTTTTTTTTTTTAACATACTGAATTTAATTAGAGTTGCTTACATAAGCACAGGCAGGGAGTCATTTGCTGGAGCATGGGAAACCTACCAGTGGCCACACCACTGAAGAAAAGACAATCCCCAACCCTATGGAAAAAATTAGCTGCCCATAGCCAATAGAGGGGAGGGCCATCTCAAGCCCAGCCCCCATCCATAGCAGAAAGACTCAGTCTTGGGAAGGGCTTGTGGAAGTATGCTCAGCTGTTGTGTGTTCATGTTCCAGCTGTGGAAAGTGCATAGCACAGCATGTGGCATGTTGTATGTGCATGTGTATGTATGCTTGTCATAATTGCTATCGTTGTTGTTACTGCTGATAATCTGTGCCCAGGATCACTGAGCATTCCTTCTCAGTCACCCACGTGAAGGCCTGAGTATACCTGCCAGGGTTCCGTTGCTCACACTTAACAATGGCAACACTGGGGGCTGGAGAGATGGCTCAGTGGTTAAGAGCAATACCTGTTCTTCCAAAGGTCCTGAGTTCAATTCCCAGCAACCACATAGTGGCTTACAACCATCTGTAATGAGATCTGGTGCTCTCTTCTGGCCTGCAGGCATACATGCAGACAGAATACTGAGAATACTGTATACATAATAAATAAACAAATCTTTGCCGGGTGGTGGTGGCGCACGCCTTTAATCCCAGCACTCAGGAGGCAGAGGCAGGCGGATCTCTGTGAGTTCGAGGCCAGCCTGGTCTACAAGAGCTAGTTCCAGGACAGGCTCCAGAGCTATAGAGAAACCCTGTCTCGAAAAACCAAAAAAAAAAAAAACCCACACTAGACAGAACTTAGCATCATATTCATGCCATTGTCCCTTTCTGACAAATCAGGCTCATGGGTTAAGTTTGTTTCCCAGAAGAAAATGCTTTCCACGTGGAAATAAACCCATGACACTTTTGTGTCCAATTAAGCAGGCTAGGTTTAAGGTCAGGTACACCATTCTATTAGAATATTGAATAGACTATTAGAATATTCTATTGTGCATAGTTTCTGATTTTCAGTCTTTACCTGATTTACTATTCAAACTGAAAAAAATCTCTAAGATGAATGGCCTTTTTATTGAAGTTTTTCATACAGTATACTCTGATCATGTCTTCCCCTTCCCCATTTCCATCCAGATCTTTCTTACCTTCATACTCATCCAACTTTATGTTCTTTTCTCTCTCTTGTTTAAAAAGGAAAGAAACAAACAAAAAACAAGAAACACAAAAATCCCACAAAACAAAAATCAAAATAAAGAAGCAAAATACCAGTAAGACCAAAAAAAATCTAAAATTAAACAAAATGAAAAAAAGTTAACAAAAAAGCATTGAGTTTGTTTTGTGTTGGCCACCTCCTCCTGAGGCTGGGGCCTTCCCTGAAGCGTGGTTAATATATCCACTGAGACTTCATTGGAAAGAGCTTCTTGGTCAGGGGTGAGAGTCCATGTCCACTTCCCCCTCTCAGTCCTAGAACCATGTTTGACTTGAACCTGTGCAGGCCCTGTGCATGCTGCCATAGTCTTTGAGTTCATTTATGTATCAGTACTGTTGAATATAGAAGACACTGTTCTGGGGAGTGACCCATCCTTTCTGGCTCTTATAATCTTTCTATCTTCTCTTCTGGGTGGGTACTTGAACCTTAAGAGAAGGGATTTGATAAAAACAACAACATTCCATTAAGTACTGAGTACTCCATAATCTCTCACTCTCTGCATATTATCCAGTTATGGGTCTCTGTGTTAATTGCCTGCTACTTCAAGAAAGAAGCTTCTTTGACGTGGGTTTAGTTAGGCACTGATCTATGGATATAGCAGTATGTTATTAGGAGTCATTTTATTGCTTTAGCTGAGTAATAGTAATAGGTTTTCCCCTAGGCCCACAATCTGCATGGTCTCAGGATCCTGACCACCTCGGCAGTGTCCACTATGAGTTCCATCTCATGAAGTAGGCCTCAAATCCAATCAGAAAGTGTTTGGTCACTCCTGTAACACTTGTGCCACTATTGTACCAGTATATCTCACAGGGGACTGTTGTGAACTGCAGAGTTTGTAGCTGGGTGATATTGATGATTACCTTTCTCTTCTAGTAGCATGCAGAATACCTTCCAGTACCATGGACACTACACTACATGTTCAGCAGTTAAGAGCACTGCCTGCTCTTTCAAAGATCCCGAGTTCAGTTCCCAGCAACCACGTGGTGACTCACAACCATCTGTAATGAGATTTGGTGCCCTCCTGAGGAAGAGACCTGGTCAGTTATCCTCATCCACTTAGACCATGAAACCCAATATGAACAAGTTCAACAGACCTGCCATATACGGGCTGCTCATGCATCCTTCAGCATTACCAGGGCATAAATTTCATTCATTTCATTCACCATGGACACTAGTTAGTAGGAGTGAAGTTAGGCACCAGCTCAACTTCTCTGTGTTCAATGGCATAAGCAAGTGCTGTCTTTAGTGATAGAGCCCACCATCAGGTTATGGAGAATAACCAACAGCCTTGGCAATAGCCTATGATATTTGAAGGTATATGTGGGACCCTTTTGACTAACAACTCAAAAAGAAGTAACTCATTCCTAACACTGGAATCTTTATGGTGACAAAAAATGTCTAGTTGAGGCATCTCCTCTATTGTTTGGTAACTCCATTTAGATTTCTTTCATATATATTACTTCTACAGTGGTAATATATATTCTTCTACAGTAGTAGGTTTCCATGTGGTTTTTTTCAAATGGCCCTTAATGTAGTTGTCCCTCCCCCATATTCTATCCTTTATTCTTCCCTCCCACCTCCCATTTAATCCCCACTCCAGTATCCTCTCTGTCTCTTCATAACAAAATATTCTATTTCCCCCTCCTTGGGAGAGCGTCTTCTCCCGCTTCGTCCCTTTCTAGGTAACTAGCCTCTGCGCTGATTTGGATTGCCTCAAACATCAGAAGCTAAAAGCAACATCCACATATAAGAGAAAACATGCAGCATTTGTCTTCTGAAGATACCTCACTGAGGATGGTTTTTTCTAGCTCTATCCATTTACCTGGGAATTTCATAATTTGATTTTTCTTAACATCTGAGTAATATCCCATTGTGTAAATGTTGCATTTTCATCAGTTGTGGACATCTAGGCTGTTTCTAGTGTCTTGTTATTATGACTAGAGCATCAGTGAACATGAGTGCACAAGTGTCTCTGTAGTGGGATGTGGAGTCCTCTGGATGTATGCTCAAGAGTGATATAGCTGGATCTTGAGTGTATCTATTCCCAGCTTCCTGATGAACCACCACACTGAGTTCCATAGTGGTTGTATCATTGTATCATTTTCATTTCCACCAACAATGAGTAAGTCTTCCCCTTATATATTCTTACCAACATATGCTGTCATTTGGTTTTTTGATCTTGGCTATTCTGACTGGGATAAGATGAAATCTCAAAGTAATTTGAACTTTCCTGATGGCCAAAGATGTTGACCATTTCTTTGTTTCTCAGCCATTTGTGTTTCATCTTTTGGGAAATCTCTGTGTAGTTCTGTACCCCATTTTTTAATTGAGTTAGTTCTCTTGATTTTTCTATCAGATCTATAATTGCTAATGTCCTTTTCCCATTCTGTAGGCTACCGCTTCAACTGAATGATGCTGTCCTTTGCCATACATATCCTTTTCAGCGTCATGAGGTCCCATTTATTAATTGTTGGTCTTAGGGCCTGTGCTGTCAGTGTTCTGTTCAGGAATTCTATTCCTCTGCTGATGAGTTCAAGCCTATTCCCCACTTTCTCTTCTATCAGATTCATAGTATTGGGTCTTATATTCAGGTCCTCAATCTATTTGGAGTTGAGTTTGTTAGGATGATAAATAAGAATCTGTTTGCATTGTTCTATATGAAACCTCACAGTTTGACCAGCACCACATGCCTAAGGGTCTCAGGTACAGGCTGAATGAATGCCTGGCCCAACTCAGCCATCTTCAGTGACCATCTCCTCTCCTGTGTCCACTCTGACAGGAGGCTTGAGGAGCCTCTGAACAGTCACATCTTTAGAAGAATTAGAAAACTCTACCAAAGATTTATGGACTTAAACCAAGCTCTATACTTTCAGAGATCCCAGTTTGCATAATGGTTTTATGTAATAAGAGGCACGGGCCTGTTTTTGGTTTCGGTGGCCATTCGGCTCTCCTTGTCCAATGCCTGGCTAGCTTATATTCGAAAAAATTACATAGAAACTGTATTTATTGAAATACTGCCTGGCCCATTATCTCTAGTCCCTTATTGGCTAACTCTCATATATTATTTTAACCCATCTCCATTAATGTGTATCACCACTTGAGTTGTGGCTTACCGACATGAGTCTAACCAGTGTCCATCTTGGGCCAGAGAAGCATGGCGTCTGCCACACTGCCTTCTCTCTCACAGCATTCTATTCTGTCTACTCCACCCACCTAAGGGCTGCCCTATCAAAAGCCCACGGCAGTCTCTTTATTTAACCAATAAAAGCAATAAAAATACAAAAGGACCTCCTACACCAGTTTTAACCTCATTTCCCTAAGGAGAACAAGTTTTTGAAAACAGACAGGTATGTCTTTTATGGTTTCCTTTAGGTAGAAACAACCCAATTAGAACCACAAAGCCAAAAATAGGAATTTAATTTGTCATCTGAATTTCAAAACAGAGGAGGTGAAACATCTCAGTCTTCTGGTAGGATTGTAGGCGTGTGTGCATGGTGTGCACTAGTGTGTTGTGGGTGTGTAGATGAGTAGTTATGTAGGTGAGTGACAGCTAAGTGTGGAGTAAGAAGAAGCAACCATTAAGAAAGTCCTTTGATCTATCTACAGTGCTTGGGGAAAAAAAGTCCTTTGAAGAGAGCTGCATTTGGAGAAGTTCTTTCCCTGTCTCAGAGTAGAGCAATTGCTGAAGCTCTGTGCACCCAGGCCGTGTGTACTGACTCGGGTACAAAAGGAAACCAGTGCTTCAGGAGATGCTCACTCCGTACACCACTGCAACCGCCAAAGTTTGTTAAAATGGGAATGGCAGGTGCCACTAAAATTGAAATTTTTTTTACTTTTGAAATAGTGTTTTCCAGAGCTTGTTATTAGTTTGTGATTTTCTGAGTGTCACAAGAAAAATGTGTGCTGCTTAAAAAGTAATACGTATTTTAAAACAATCTGTGGTGCAATGGCTGCATCATCAGAGAAACTCAGGCTCCTTCTAAACTTTTTTTCTCTATTTATTTTTATATCCCATCTGCAGTTTCCTATCCCTCCTCTCCTCTCTATCCTTCCCCCCACATCCCCTCTGTCTCCACCCCCCCCCCCGAATCCATTCCTCCTCCATTTCTGTTTAGGAAAGGGCAGGTGTCCCATGGATATCAACAAAACATAGTATATCACTTTGCAGTATGACTAAACACCTGCCTATGTATTAAGAATGGGAAAGGCGACCAAGTATGAAGAGTAGGGTTCCAAAAGTCAGCAAAAGAGTCAGAGACAGCCCCTGTTCCCTCTGTTAGGAGTTCCACAAGAAGACCAAGCTATGCATCTGTCACATATATGCAGAGTGCCTAGGTCAGTCCCTTGCAGGCTCCCTGGTTGTCAGTGGTTCAGTCTCTGTGAGACCCTGTGACCCCAGGTTAGTTGATTCTGTGGGTTTTCTTGTGTTGTCCCTAGCCCTTCTGGCTCCTACAATCCTTTATCCTCCTCTTCTGCAGGATTCCCTGAGCTCCACCTAATGTTTGGCTGTGGGTTTGCATCTGTTTCCATCCGCTACTGGATGAAGCCTCTCTGATAGTTGAGCTAGGCACCACACTATGAGTATAGCAGAATATCATTAGACATCATTGCATTGACATTTTTTTCTCCAGTCATGTTTGGTCCTATTCTAGGTCTCTGACTTATCCAGCCGGTGGTGCTATGGGCAGTGTCAGGAAGGGCTTATTCTCCTGACATGGGTTTTAGGCTAGACCAGTCATTGATTGGCTGCTCTCTCAATCTCTAGTCCACCCTTACCCCAGCACATCCAAAAGGCAGAACAGACTATAGGTCGAAGATTGTGTGGCTGGGTTTGTGTCACAGTCCCTCCACTTGAAGTTTTGCCTGGTCATAGAAGATGGCGAGTTCAGGCTACATATCTGCCATGGCTAGGAGTCTTGACTCTGGTCATCCTTGCAGATTCCTGTGAGATTCCCTTGTGCCAGGTTTTTGTATCTGACCCCGAGATACCTCCCTTTCCAGTAGTCTCTTTCAGTACTCTCCCCCTCCATCTCTCCCAACCTGATCACTCATGGTCCCATTCCCACCTCCCCACAATCCACTCATGAAATCTTTTCTATTTCCCCTTTCCATAGAGATCTGGGTGTCCCCTCATGAACCTTCCTTATTACTTAGTCTCTCTGGGACTGTGGGTTGTAGAATGGTTATCCTTTGTTTTACAGCCAATATTCACTTATAAGTGAGTACATACCATGTTTTTCTTTCTGGGTCTAGGTTGCATCACTCAGAATGATTTCTTCTAGTTCCATCCAGTTGCCTGCAAATGTCAGGATATCATTGTTTTTTAACAGCCAACTAATACTCCATTGTGTAAATATACCACATCCATTCCTCAGTTGAGGGACATCTAGTTTGTTTCCAGGTTCTATTACAAATAAAGCTGCTATGAACATAGTTGAGCAAGTATGCTTGTTGTATAATTGAGCATAATTGGTTATACTAAAACTTTTTTTTTTTTTGAGACAGGGTTTCTCTGTGTAGCTTCATGGCCTGCCATGGAACTTGCTCTGTAGACCAGTCTGGCCTCCAACTCACAGAGATCCCCCTGCCTCTGCCTTCCGAGTACTGGCATTAAAGGCATGAGCCACCATGGCCTGGCTACTAAAACTGTTTTAACTGTGGATCCTTAGCCTCTTTATAGAAGAAAAGTACAAACTGAACTGGAAATCAAGGGGCCTATTTACCTGCCTAGTGGCTGAGTGTGAACTTCGGATTGGGGTGTTATATTTTTGTTCATCTTTAAAATGTAGTGGTTCACTAAATGACCTCTGAGAAACACCCCAGCTCTAAACAGCTGTGAATTTTTTAAACATTCTTTGGGTAGTTAGTAAACATTTGTATTTTAAGAAGTTAGATAACTATGAGAACATCTCAGAGCATATTAACATCTTTCTTTGTTAATGGAACTTAAGTTAGATACAAACTAGTATGACCTTCCAAGTTCAGTAAACAAAGTATAAAAACATTAATTTGTGTGATCATCCAATAAGCATTTGGAACATTCACTATATATGTGCTGTGTGCACATAGAACAATAGGTTGTTTGGCAGAATATAAGAAGTCATCTAGTTTTATAAGAAAATTTTAGAAATAATGTAATTCTAAGTTTGTTTCATTATACAGAAAGTGAGAACTATATTCTGGATACATAGTAGTGCTACAAACCATCCAAATGAAACTTTTACAATTTATTATTTATTGTATATACTTGTGTACATATGACAAGTTCATGTGTTTGTGTGATGTGCAGGTGTATACATGGTGCCATGGTACATGTGTCAAGGTCAGGGAATAACTTGTTGAGTCAGTTATCTCCTTCCACCTATATATTGATCCCAGCGATCAAATTCAAATGTCAGCCTTGCACAACAAGTGCTCTACCCACAGGGTGATCTTGCCAGCCCCAAATTATGCTTTGAAAACTGGATTTCATGTCTGTTAAGAAACATATTTATCTGCCATGTGATGGCGAATTGCAAGTAACAAAATACAAATGGCGTTGATAAGTGAAGTGTCCTTACCCACAAGGTCCCATGGGCTAGAAAAGCAAATACTACTGCTATATTTCATTGAATGTCAATAAGTGAAAGGCTTATTGTATAAAACAAAAGGTAATGATGTCCAGTGGAGGAGCTGCTATCAATGATAAGCCATGGCCTTGTAAACCTCGGTCCGGCGAGTATTTGTGGGGCTTGTGCTTTTTCTGTGAAGTGTTGTTGAGTTTTCTCACTGCTGCAAGAACACAAGCTGCTGTCCACTGAGGCAGATAACAGTCGTGTTATTTGACCTCTTATTGCAGAAGCATTGTTTATGTGTAGCCTATTACTGGTCAGATATTTGGGGCTATAAGTTATGGGATTTACCACAGACCCGAGGCAACGCTTGTTCTTCAGGAAGCAGGGGTGGGTGCTAGGGTGAAGAGTCGTTTGAGCACAGCTTCTGAGCTGTCAAAAAGGAAAGCACAGCAGTAAGAAATACCCTGAACTCCTAAGAGACTCACTGTGGGCAACCAGACTAATGGCATGTACGACAGTGCCTTGCGGTATTAGTCCTAGGTGTGCAGAGTCCCTGAGGGCGCTTTGTTAAAGTTGGAACAGATATTCAAGAAGGAAGAGGAAGACTAAGACTTTTTCTACCACTCTTGCTATAGTGAAGGAATTAATCAATAACTTCCAGGGTAGAGGTGGAGATCAGAGGCCTAGAGGAAGAGGGCTTTTGGTATGTGTAGACATCCAAAGACCTTTGTCTGTGTTGCTTGTGTCCCTTAGAGAGTGTACCGGGTCAGAACTGGAAGGACAAGAACTTCCTTAGGGCCTTGATGGTAAAGGGGGAGAGACCCTTCTCCTGTGACATCATTCTGACCCCTGGGACAAGACAGTACAAAACCAGGATTGGGATGAAGGGAGAGCCTCCATGCTGATAGACTACAAGCAAGAAGAAACTCCAGGCACAGTGAAGGAGGGAGAGTTGCCTGCTGGGGAGCCTGTGTTTGGAGGAAATGGACAAGACTAGCACTCTCCCTGTCTTCAGCCATTGGCTGGCACTCTAAGGGACTGTGACCAGGGCTCAGAAGCTGAGGATGGTACAGCGGCTTGACCTTTGGAGGCTGTCCACTAACTGTGCTTCTTGAAGACAGTCAAGAGCGATTCCTTTCTCAAAGGAGTTTGGACAGTGAAAGACAGAACTGCCACTTTGTAATTTATTTTGAAATATTTTGCTTATCAAATATAGTGTATGTAATCAGCATGTCAGTATCCAAAAATAAGAGACAGTCTGTGCTTTGCAAATGTTTTTGGAAATTTTTATCATTTTGGAATATGTCTCAATTTTTTTTGAAGTATTTTCAAAAGAAATTCAAGTTTTAAGAAGCCTAAATAATGTAAAAAGACCCAAATGATTCCTTTTTACTCCAAATTACCACTGAAAATTTGGGCATGTGCCCTAAGAAAGCCTTTTTTGTATTTTATTTTGTATATATAAAATATATGTAATATCCAAACATGGAAGGATACTGAAACTAATGGTGCTGTGCTCATTGCTTTTTGTTTATTCAGCACGGTAAGGCTCAGTGCGGGGATGTCCTTCTCCTGCCCCGGTCCTCATGTTCTGTTATAATTAGCTAGGCATTTTCTTCCAGATGCTTATTATAGTTTCGTTTTCTGTTTGACTTAATTTTTATTTACACAGGCATGGAGTTCAGCAGCAGTCATTTAGAGCTGTGCATGGCTGGCTTCTTTTCTCAACGCTGAGTCCTCCTGATGCATTTATATTTGCTAGTTGACAGCCACCTGAGATCTCTAGCCTAATCATGACACTTTAATTTGGCTGCCATCTGCTTCCTGAGTTCCTTTGGCTGGAAGCCATCCCTCTGACTTCACTCTTCACTGATGGGGGCTTCGTTTGATGGCTCCTCGTGGTGCCTTGCTTGGTTTCATCTGATCAGCAGCTGCCGCCAGTGTTTTGAAGTCAAGTCCTACTGAGGTGGTTCCCTAGCCGCCTCCCCTTATTTAACAAGAAGTCATTGGGCTAATGCATGATATCATAGTGTTTGTTGATAGTCACGTATGCTTCCTTGGTTACAAATGGTGAAGTGATGGTTTCTTTCAGAAAGGGTCCCTGTGGCCCCACAACTGTTCTAACTTATGATGTCCAGATGACCAAAAGCTGGAGGAAGCCCTTATCCCTCTCGCTGTGACAAACCAGGGTATCTCATTTTGATAGCAAGCATTGAATCCCTAAAGGAAACCTAGGCGGCTGCTCTGAGAAAGGAGGTGAGCAGGGTGATTGAGGGCCCGTTGGCCCTGTTTGGAGGAACATAACATTTGCACGAACGTGGGATAAAATCGTTACATTCTGCTAGGGAAAATGGGCTGGGACAAAATAAAGGTGAAACTGACTTCATAAATGAAGGTGTTTTTACAGGGTGTTTATCTGAAGCCAGAATTTTTCTATGTATGTTTTTCTGGACATATTACTTTGCTTATTTAGATACTGAGTCTTGCCTTAAAATCCTAGTTTCAGGGAAGTCTAGTGTTCATTTATCTTCCCTCTTGATTCAAGAAAGCTAAAGAGCATGGCTTATTGGACCAAGATGAGTCAGACACAAGATCCAGCCGCACTATTTAGCTTTAGCTGAGTTTAGCCACAGAAATTAATGCCTCGAATTGTGAGAGCATGTGATTTGATGTTTTAAGAAGAAGCCGTGTGTTACCCACATGGAAATGAACGTCTGTGACACTGAACTCTTGAGGCCAGAGCAGTGAGTTTATGCACTTCCAGATCCGGGCATTAGGGCTTCCATAACACACAGAGTGGGAAGAAAATCATCTAAGCGTCCCCATCAAGAATGGCTTTGTCAGCCCAGCAGAGCTGGGTATGTTTTATTCTGACCCACAAGACTACCTCTTGACTCCCGAGTGTACCTGAGACTGCTTTATCTCCACAACAGAGCCTTTTTGTCCCTCCACTTGTCTTAACAAAGTGGAGTATTTATGTGCGACATTGGTGTACTAAAAAGGAGGGCAAGCCATAGATCCTTCATCCAGAAAGTAATGGAAGCAGAGGCAGAGATCCATAGCAGAGCACTGGACTGAGTTCCCAAAGCCCAGTTGAAGAGTAGGAGGAGTGAGAATATGAGCAGAGGGGTCAAGGCCGTGATGGGGACACCCACTGAAGCAGCTTACCTGAAATAATGAAAGCCCACCAATTCTGGCCTGATAGCGAAGGGACCAGCATAGGACAAAACTAGGCCCTCTGAATGTGGGTAACAGTTATATGGCTCGAGTAGTCTGTGGGGCCACTGGCAGTGAGACCAGGATTTATCCCTACTGCTTGTATTGGCTTTTTGGAACCCATTCTCTTTGGAGAGATACCTTGCTCAGCCTAGATATAGTAGGGAAGACCTTGGTCCTGTCTCAAAGCAGTGTGCTAGACTTTGTTGACTTCCCATGGGAAGTCTCTGAGGAGTGGATGGGGGTGGGATGGGGAGGAAGGTGAAGGGAATGGGAGGGGAGAGGAGGGAGTGGGAACTGGGATTGGTATGTGAAATGAGAAAAGATAGTTTTTTTAAAAAATAAATTAATGTAAAAAATGAGGACAAATATAAAAATAAAATTAATAGGAATAGCAAATAGTAAAATGAAGAGCCTGTAAGCCCTGGAAAATAGGGCTGGATAAAGAGCAAACTCTTAGTACCCACAATGATGAATATGTATTTGAAGCATCCATTCACGTATTTTCTGAGGCCAACATCAAACCCTCACCCACAGGTACAGAGGCAGCAACAATGGGGTTCATTTGTTGCCTGTGTCCTCATCCAGTGCTATTCTTACAATGCCCTCAACTTAGGTACTTGGGTATACAAATCTCTCTCTTGGTGGTTCACACCATATGTTTTATCTCCTTATTTAAATGCCATTTTACTGTGCTCATAGGTGATATATCTATAAATGTAGCAAGATAGTAATATAACTTGCAGAGAATTGTTACAGAAATTTGACCATCAAAGCTGAGTCTACCCAAGTCATACAGTGATTGCAAATCCCTATCAAGCATAAAACACATTGTGAACGGAGCAGATTTGCCACCCCCTTTTTCTCAGTACCAACAATGGTAATTTCTAAGGCACCCATACATATAATAGGTAATATAGGGTGCAGCCACACTGAAGGTCTAGAAGTAAGCCTTTGTCATTGGGGGGTCTCACAGATGGTTGCATAAGCCCTTTTAATTAGCATACTACTGACCCAATAATAGTTTCTTCTGAGATGTGTTTTATATTCCAGTTCACCCATCTGGCATGGATATGCTGCTTAAGGACCAGCATAATAAAATACGCAGAGCATATGTCTGGTAGCCGATTTATAGATTAAATAGTCCCCATGGTTTTCTGCACCCCACTTCCCAAATAGGAAAGCAAGCAAACATCTAAAACCTGTGCAGTTGTCTAACTCAGCAAGGGTTTTGTCTAGGTTGCAAAAGATTTTATATCAACAATTTTAGAATTTTTCAACTGCTTTCAAGGTTAGTTCTCATTTCATTGCTGGTAGAGCTCTTCTCAAAATTATTAAGATTTCAGACTAAACAAAGACAGCCACTGGCCATGTGAGGGCCATGAACCTGACACTGCCAGGAGGTGGGAGGACCCATATGACTGAGGGAGACAGAAGATCAGAGACCTGGAGACCAGAGGTGTTGATCATCCTGCAGCTTCAAACCCTCCCAGACATTTTCAGTCAGATCCTAGGCCAAAGCAGCCAGTATGTTTCTGTGTTTTCTATCTCGATATACTTCTCAAGAGCTGCAAAACTCTCAGAACGAAACTAGAGAGTCACAGGTCGTGTTATTGTATTTTTTACTTTGTTGCATTCTAGGAAATTAAATTGGTTTGAAGGAACCCCTTCTTATGAAGTTGAGGGATAGAAGGAAAAATAGTTGAATTTCAATCACAGTACCTTGAGAATCTATAGGATTTCCCTTACCATTAAAATGGTGTGTGGTGGTGCATGTGCACATGTGGGGGGAGTGCATAGGGGGATGTGTGTGCGCAAGTGCATGTGTATGTGGTGTGTGTGCATGTGGGGATAATGGGGAGAATGTGTGGTGTGTGTGCCTGTGGGGTACATGGGGAGAATGTGTGGTGTTTGTGTGTGTGTGTGTGTGTGTGTGCGCGTGCGTGTGTCTGCATGTGTATGTGGTATTATCACCTTGCTGTTATCATCCTCACTCAATACTCTTGCAGTTACCCTTGTAATATATACTCTCTCTCTCTCTCTCTTTCTCTCTCTCTCTCTCTCTCTCTCTCTCTCTGTGTGTGTGTGTGTGTGTGTGTGTGTGTGTGTGTGTGTATTTTCTCACTGTCCTATCATGCATGTAGTGAATTCCAAGTGGGAGGACTCATGGACATCAGCAGAGGCTTGACTGCTATGCAAACTCTCCTTGTAAATCTACTTTTCATCAAAACCAGACTGTTACAGTGAGAGTGACTGAGAATGAGCCCTTCTGAGAATGCTTGAACATCTGTAAAGTAATATACAGGAGCGCAATTATCAATCTGAAAAGTATCTGAGAAAATGCTGTTGCCTTTACAGTCGAGGCTGAGCCAAGGTAAGGCGAAGTCACCTATAGGGACGGCTGCTTGGTGTAGTCCTCTTCAGTTCATGGAAGGATGTGCCTATGGCACAGATAGAGACTCCAGCGGGTGCCAGTCGAATCAGAAAATCCCACTTTTCTAGACTTGTATTCATTTTCTTTTCAGAAGTATCTCCTCCACATATTGTTCTTATTAAGGAAATTCTGGGAACCATGAGGCTCTTCTAGAGTCAATTTATGTTTCCAATTAATTTTCAAAAAGTATTACATTTACAGCCTAATGTTGGCCAGCACTCTTCCAAAAATCCATGGCAAAAATCATTTTATTTTCACTGAATGCAGTCTTCATAAAATTTCTATATTCTGGCTCACAGTGAGGTGTCATGTTCCAAGAAAATATCCAAGATCTGTATTTCCCAAGGTTTACTTGAGCTGTGACATTCTGCTGCTGGACTGTTGTCATGCTTGTCACCGATCCTCTCCCTTAGCCTGGCCTACAGTGGACGTGTGTGGCTCTACAGTGAGCAGACATTTCTCCGTGACAAGGCAGCCTAGTTCTGAGGTGTGAAGCTGGAGACTTCTAGAGCATGAACCTGTCTGTGAGCCATGCTCACAGGCGTGTTTCACACTGGTTTGCATTTTTCACTTGCTGTGTAGTACATTATTTTATATTTTTAGTTTCCAGTCTTTCACTACATTGTTAGGATTTAATGATGTCAAAAATTTTTTTCATAGATAACTTTTAATGAGTAGTGTAGTATTTTAATGCATTATGCCTTCTTTACTGTTATAATCCCACATTTGATTTGCTCTAAAATAAAAATTAACTTGTTTTCATTCATTAAGTTCTAGAATATAGGCTTTCTTAAACTTTCTTTTAATCCACACATAAGGATTCTTGTGTAAAATGTCCCATTATTGCACTGGTAATAGAAGAACATTGTTTTTAACTTGGCAGGCACTTACTGATTGGCAACCTCAAATTCCTCTATAATGTGCTGCTGGACGGGCTTCTTAAATGACATGCAAATGCTAGCATATAAGGGAATGTGCCCAGCCTCACTCTCAAATCTGACCCTAAAGTCAAAGTCAGTCTTCTGTGTCAAATTATTGCTAAAAACCATTTTTAAGTGCTTAACATTAAATAATTTAACTTTTTTGCTTTTTATTGAAAATACATGCATGTCTTTTAGTTTGACATATACTACATCATATATTTTTGTTATGAAGTTTTTGTTTGGGCTTCATTATTATTACAGATAAGTCATAAAAAATAAAATCCCTATCATCCAACTTCTTAGAAAAAAAATCCCTTTATATTCTGTGGTATATTTATCCATATTTTCCCATATTATTACTAATATATATGTCCACATATTTGTGTGTGCATGCTTATGTATGTGCAGAAATATACATGCACACTTATTGTGAACAGGAGACAAGCTCTGATGTCATTCTTTATTCCTTATCCACCTTTACTGTTTTGTTGATTGATTCATTGATTGTTTTTAAGACAGAGCCTCTTATAAAACCTGCCAGTAGCTCTGAAGTGTCTGTCCGTGTGATGGTTCTATTTCTGAATATCTTAACAGCATCTGGCATTATCAGGGTTTTCATCTTGTTTTGTTTTTTTAACATCTTATAGATGTCCAATAGTATCTTATTATTGTTTTAGTATGTGTTTCCATAGTAACGGATGATGTTGAATCTCTCTTCACATATTTATTTGCACTGGCACACATTTTAAACTAACATATATGTTCAAGTCTTATTCCCTTTTTCGGTCATTCTCTTATTACTGAGTTTTGAGAATTATCTGTAATTTGTTTTGAGAATTATTTCTAACTTGTGGATACCAGTACATTATCTGGCATTTTTTTTTAATATTTTCTTTCAGACTGTGATTGTCATTTTGTTCTTTCAATTCTCTTTACAAGTCAAAAGTTTTAAACTTTGATGATGAAACTACTTATTATTTTTAGACAGAATATTAATTTGATGTCATATCTAAATTATCTTTGCCTGACATAAAGCCTCAAAAACATTCCCTTGTAGTTTCTTCTTTAAAATTTAATTTTAACTTTTATACTCAAGTCTTTTTCCCATTTAGTTAATTTTTATGCAAGGTATCCATTAAAATTTAGTTCCTCTTGCTTACTCATTTCCAATCATATCAGCACCATTCCTTGAAAAGCTTATGATTTCTCCTCTGACCTGCCCTAAGTACCTGTCACCGTCATATATGTTCACATATATGTGTATGTGTATTTCACCTCACTATGTTCCACAGTTATAAAGACCTATCACAGTGCTGAAGTTTTCCAAGTACAGCTACTGAATTCCATTTAGATTGTGTTATTGGTTGTGAATTAATAAAGTCAGAATGAGTCCATTTCATTGTTGAGGAGTAGGTCTCTAAAGTAGAGCACAGGCACAAGATATTCCAAAGGGGCATAAAAGAAAATCTTACGGGATCTTTCTGTTCTGTGGGCCTCTGATCCCATTAACTCCTTTAGGGCAGTTGAATAGGTTGTGGTACTTCCCAGGGTTGAACAGAGTGAGAAGAATAACATTAATGAAACACAATGTGTGCACTCTTGGGTTTGAATTCTTTTGGTAGGATTTTTCCAAAGATGAAAATTGGCGTTAAACTTTTCCAGATTCTTCCTAATAGGGAAAGTGTGAAATCACAGAATGATTTTTCCTTCCATACACACACACACATACACACACCACATCAGAAGAAAAATTTTATAGCTCAGAAATGTTTGATATTTGCTTAAGCCAAAAATAATCGGGTTCTTTTTTGTTACTAAGAACTTTCCTTTCTTTTTGTATTAGAACAAAGTATTAAAAACTGCTGCCTTAAAAAAAAATTCAGCCCAAAGGATCTCAAAGTAAGTATACAGCATGTATAGCACACAGCTGTCAATGGAGCAGTTCTAGAGATCACGTACCTTCTCACCTCTATTTCCCTTACTATTTGCCAGCTTACTAAACTCTGGCCTACAAACTCTCCAGACCCTGGAGACATTTTATAAGTAACTCAATCATAGAAGAATTCAGAGAAAAGACTTTTCCCCAAGCTTGAAAAGAGCCGTGCAGTTGCTTCCCCCTTTGTAGTAACTCATAGACTACCTGACCAGGAAAAGAGGATGTGTGAGGAGCTTCCTCCTCCTGCCTTTCATCCCTTCCTCCCTCTCCTCCACGCCCTTCTTCTTTCCCCTGTGGTCCATCCGTGTTACAGAGGTGGAGACTAGCAGAGACTCACAGAAGGAAACGATGGCAGTCCCTGTTTGTAAGGCAGAGAACATCTACCATCCAGGCCTAAATAATATTATAGTATGATTCACAAAGAACTATGCTGTAAAACCTGTCATTACTGGGGTGTGCTTTTAAAAATCAATAACACATAGTAGTTTTGTCTGGTTAGTACATAAAGCTTTTAAGCATTTCTTTCATACATTTTTCTGAAAACTTAAAAACTTGCCAGGCATGGTGGTACACACCTTTAATCCTAGAACTAGGGAGGTAGAGATGACTCTCCATGAGTTTGTGGCTAGCCTGATCTACATTCCAGTAAATTCCAGTGCATCCATGTTTTTTTAAAAAGTACTTTAATACTTGCTATCACTAATCTGACCCAGAAAGAAGAAAATAATGAAATTTGTATTAACATAAAAATGCACATATTTCTCTCTCTCTCTCTCTCTCTCTCTCTCTCTCTCTCTCTCTCTCTCTCTCTCTGTGTGTGTGTGTGTGTGTGTGTGTGTGTGATTGTTGCTCTCATTTGCAGACTGCCAGCAGACTTTCAGGAAAGCAGTGTGTCTTGTCACAGTGACAGATGGTGAGCTATATGAAATTATAGACAGTGGGGCTGGGGGTCCTCTTTAATCACCCTGTCTGTGCCTGTCAGGAAGCAAGGACACTGCCCAGGGCACTTCAGAGCTAGACCATTTTCCCAGCCCTTCTTCCCAGTTTTCTGAGACAGGGTCTTACTGTGTACCCCAGGCTGTCCTCACCTTTTCAATTGATGAGGTTACAAGTGCGTGCTACCATGCCGAGATCAGGACCAGCTCTTTCTTGTCAATAGCTTCTGAGATTGTTTCATGGACTGGGTAAGCAAGAAAGCAACAGCGAGCAAAGAGAAAGCAGAAGGTTGGGAAGATGTGAGCGGCTGGAGAGGATGCATGTACGGAGCTCTTGAGTTTCCAGCATGCAGGGAAACAAGCCTGTGGCTTTTCTTCAGTAGGCACAGGTCCTCCTCTTAACATAGCCAGCTGAGAACTGAAGGAATCTATTCTAGCAGTGTAGAATCCGTCAGATTTTTAGATTGACAGTTAATTCACTGCTGTTTTTTTTTTTTATTTTTTTTTCCATACATTGTTTTGTTTTATTTTTTCCATTCAAGAACATAATTAAAGATAAAAAAAAATTTTTTTCCTTTCTTCCCCTTCTCCCGGTCCCCTCCCACTACCCCCCACCCCTCCTCCCTCCCCCTTCTTCCTTGAAAGAGGGCATGGTGCCCTGCCCTGTTGGAAGTCCAAGGCCCA